>JAAGKR010006188.1:0-44963 GCA_011419295.1 Clarias macrocephalus | reverse complement strand
GATGTTCCTTTTTTTTTTTTTTTTTTTTTTTTTTTTTTAACATTGCACAGTCTGACCTGGGATGATTGGCAATTGTCTTGAATTCCTTTCACTTGTGAATAATCTTTATCACTATAGAATGCTGAACTCCAAAATGTTTGGAAATGGTAAGGTAATGATAATTGTTAACAGTAAGGGGGTACTTAGTATTGCCTGCCTGTTTTTGTTTTATTTTTATTAAATAAATAGTGGCAAGGTGAAAAAGTTTTTTTGTTGTTGTTTGTCTGAAGTTGTATTTGCTTTATACTGACTTGCTATTATTAGATGATTTATTTATTGTCTGTACACAATGATTCGTTGACTCGATTCTTTTTGAACGAACCTTTAATGTGACTCAGAAGAACGAGTAGTCTTGGAGAGTGATTTGTTAATTTTCTACTGGGCGCGCATGCGCAAAGCATCGCAGAACCTCCATAGGTTATGTACAGGAAACAGAAATGAGTAGTTACTTTTGAGTCTTTGGTCCGAATCGTTCTTCTGTCACGTGACTCCCATAGACACTATGCAGTGCAGTACACAGGAAGCAGAATTGAACTATTCTTCTCAATGAGTCTTCCAAGTCCTAGTCTTTTGTTCTTTTCTCACGTGACTCCCAAAAACGCTATGTAGTGCAATAGATTCAAAAGAACGAATGACTCAGACTAGAAGATATGATGGTGAGCGGCTCATTCTGTTTATCATAATATGTCCTTAGCTGTGTCAGGGCTAGAGGGCTAGAGGTGAGAGGGGAGACACACTAGAGGCGAGAGGGGGAACACACTAGAGGCTAAAGGAAACTTACACATTACACAACTCACAGAACACATCAGAGCCCAGATAAACAAACATAAGTAAAAATATAGTTGCAAGCAACAATGATGGGCCCAAGCATGGGCGCCACCGCCCCCCGGGCGCACCATTGAGACGGTGGGCAAAGAGTGCACGTGCAATTAAAGGGGAATGCCTAAAGGACCAAAGTGACAGTTTGGGTCGAATGAAACAGATTATAAGAATGTCCACTGATGGCAAATGGGACTCAGCATCTAATCTCTAATGTCTATACTGTGATTGTATATAAATATGTATTTGCGTGTGTTTGTGGGACGTTATTAGCGACATTCCAGCATGAGGCATCGCCATGGCTAAACTGTCTTAGATATCAGAAATCCCAGTGCAGTATTCCATCCTCAATGTTTTGAGTTTATATGAGCCCGGGTTGATGAAGATGATAATGGTGCAGGTGCTTGGACCGGTCACTGTTTTGGCAGCATGTGTGGTGTATGTAAGATGTGCAGTGTGTGTGTTTATAGGATGTGTATGTGTGTGAGCGGTGTGTGAGCGGTGTGTGTGTGTGTGTGTGTGTGTGTGTGTGTGTGTGTGTGTGTGAGACGGTATTAGCGACTTTTCAGCATGAGGCATTGCCACGGCTAAACTGTCTGAGATATCAGAAATCCCATTGCAGTATTCCATCCTCAATGTTTTGAGATTATATGGGCCAGTTTGGTGAAGATGATAATGGTGCAGGTGCTTGGACTGGTCACTGTTTATGTGGGATGTGTAGTGTGTGTGTTAATAGGATGTTTAATGAGTTTAGTGTGTGTAGGATGTGTATTGTGTTTAGGATGTGTAATATGTGTGTGTGTGTGTGTGTGTGTGTGTGTGTGTGTGTGTGTGTGTGTAGTATGGTTAGTGTGTGCATATTGTGTATGTGTGTGTGAGCGATGTGTGAGTGTGTGTGTGTGTGCGCGTGTGTTTGCGTGTGTCTGGTGTGGTGTGTATATCACCGCCCTTGTCCACCTGACTGAATGTTGCTCAGTGAGCAATTTAAATGTTTGTATTGTTTATTTGTATTATTTCTGCATATGTTTAAATTGTAAACATGAAACCATATTAGGAGAAGGGGAAATACTCCACTAGTGGACATATTTTATTACTGCAGGAGTGAGGGCAAAATGTTTAAACAAAGGCACATAAATATAAAATATTGTTGGGAGCCGTATGAGCATCACAAAAACATGAAACTCGAGAAATTTACTCAGAACCAGTTGTTCTTTCTACCTAAAATGTTTGGACACATTAGGACTTTCCACTTGTTGGATATAAGTATCTAATTTTTCCTTAAAATTATACCTTGCCATAGCAACACTATTCAAGCATCAAAAAGTCCTTTACAGTTTCACATCAGCCATGTCTTCAAATTATTGTGGCTGAATTTGAAGCCTATTAGCTGTAAATTAGTCCAAAAATCTTTGAATTTCTAAAAGTAGACACTTTCTGCTGCCAGTTGGTGGCGCTATGACTGAGACTCACGGTACCCATGTCACTGTGAGCAGGTTTCTTCTCTTAACCTACCGCTGAGGTTTGATGAACGTCACACAATGTATACAGAAGTTATTAGCCACTTCCTGTTTCCTGTTATTCGCCGTAGGTTTAAGGCCCTGCCACGGCCAACCCCTTTAAGATATCAACCAGCCCTTCACAATGTTAGATCCGCAATGTCTTGAGATTGTATTAGACCCTGTTTGGTCAAAAACATATGAATCCTATAAGAGTAGTATGTCACATTCCAATGGATGTGTTTTTCAAACAACGCAAAATAACTGACTTCCTGTTCCACGGATTCCATGACATGGGGTATGCAAGTTGTTCAACTCAATGAGATCTAAATTTATACTGGGTCTCATTCATATATGTGAAAGTGGATATGAGTTATGCAGCTAAATTTCGACAAAGTTCCAGGGGGCGCTGTAAAGGCCCTGTCCAGGCATCAGGACTTCCTCATAATCAGTTTCACTCTACAGCCATCAAATTTTGGACCCGTAGGTCTTTCCTCTCGTAAGATATGAGAAGATTTTTTTTCTCCAGTTAAATCATCACCATAGCAACATGATTCAAATTAGAAAAAATTCCTCCATGGTTTCAAATCACCCATGTCTTTTCATTGTTCTGAGTGATTTTGAATCAAATCAGGTGAAAGTAAAGGATAAAATATTAGTGATTTCCAAAAGTGACACACTTCCTGCTGCCAGTTGGTAGCACTATGACATAGACTCATGATTGTCATATGATGTGATCAGCATCCTAGTCTTAACATAGTTGCAAAGTTTTATGTACATAACTTAATGTACACAGAAGTTATTAGCCACTTCCTGTTCATTTTTATTCGCCATAATTTTAAAGCATCGCCACGGCTGAACTGTTCGAGAGATCAAAAATCCCTCCGCAATTTTTCATTGGCAACTTGTTTAGCTCATATTTGCCTGGTTTGGTGCCAATTGTATTAATTCCCTAGGAGGAGTATTTCACATTCCATTGGGTGCATTTTGCAAACAACTCAAACTAACTGACGTCCAGTGGATTACACCTAATGACATGCAGCACGAAACTTGTTAAATTTAATGAGCTCTAAATATACACCGGGTTTTATAAGTATGCGTGCAAGTGTGTCTGAGCTATAAGGCAAGACTCTCTAGGGGGCGCTGTGCCGGGCGTGTGTGACTCCCTGGCCCGAGCCCCACTGAGGACCTGATGGCCACAGTGCCGCATTTCCAACCTGTCTGCAAATTTTAATGAGTTTTTGAGTATATTAGGGACCCCAAAAGTGCCCGGATGATTGAAAGAAAAATAATAAAAATATAATAATCCTTAGAAGAACAATAGGGCCCTTCGCACTACAGTGCTTGGGCCCTAAAAAAAAAAAAATCTTTAGAAGAACAATAGGGCCCTGCACACTACAGTGTTTGGGCCCTAATAAAACACAACCAAAACAAAACCAAACCAAACTCAAAAAAGATTCGAAGTCTCAGTGAGACCCAGTTTCCCAGAACAACCAGCTATTTATAACAATACTAATGAGCTACCTCGGTTCAGGTGAGCTTTAAAATAAGCAAATATTAATTATTAATATGTTTAGCTGGCAACAATTATTTTTATCCTAATTGATGCATTAAGTAGCATAGAATTTCTTAAACAATCATGTCAGATGATCCCATGCATGTAGGATGTACAGATGTTACTCAACCAGAATTGCACTGCCATTGTGGAGGCACCCCGCGGTGGCATTAGGGTTTTGCTTTTGCCGGCTTTACATCGCTAAGTGGCACTATAGCCATAGACTAAGACCTTAGGTCTTAGGTTCATTCTCTCAAGCATTAATGAGCTGCGGCTCATCGACAGCTGCACATGATACTGTAGCATATAAATTTAAGCGAAACATTGTAATTAAACGAATGCATAATCACAAACAGTAAAAATTTATAATTTAAATTAAAATACAGTCTTATAGACTCCCTTAATAAATAACAGATTTTGGTGATTTTTTTTTTAATTGAATAGATGTTAACACAGTCAAATCAAATTTCAAATTCTAATTTTATTTGTTACATACACCGTCATACACAGTACAATATGCAGTGAAATGCTTATATGACTGCTCGTGACCTTAAAAATGTTAAAACAATTAACAAGAAATAAATAGTGGAATAAAATAAGAGTAAGTTTAGCTATAGAAACATAGCAAAATAGAACAAAATATAAAAATATAAATTATATAAAATAAAATAAAAATTATTAGTACAAATGTAGACAAAAATAACAATAAATTTAAATGGAAATGTAAGTGGAAATAAATGGAAATGTCCAGGAAGTGTTCAAATGTGCAATGTCCATGAGTGTCTGGTCTACAGCGTACCGGGGTATCTGCAACTGTGCATGAGTGAACAGATGAGTAATGTCCATAAATGTACATTACTGTGCGGTGAGCAAAATCCAGAGATGATTAGTCCTGTGTAGTGATCTGGTTTAGAGACCGTATCACCTGCGGGAAGAAGCTCCTCCTCCTTCAGGGACCGGAAATGGAAAAAATGCACAATATTTTTAGCAAACATTGGTGCATAGTTGCGTTTTATGTCATAAATTGAACAAAGATAAAAAATAAAAACATAATTGTGGCACTGTGCAAAAGTTTGGGCACCCTACATAATCAGTAATCAGTAACACCTCCTCTGGCAGATATCACAGCTTGCAAACGCTTTTTATAGCCAGCTAAGAGTCTTTTAATTCTTGTACTTGGGATTTCCAACCATTCTTCCTTACAAAAGCCGTTAAGTTCTGTAATACTCTTTGGTCGTCATGCATGCACAGCTCTTTTAAAATCTACCCACAAATTTTCAATGATGTTTAAATCAGGGGTCTGTGATGGCCGTTCCAAAACCTTCAGCTTGCATCTATTGAGGTATTACATAGTGGATTTCGAGGTATGTTTAGGATCATTGTCCTTGTTGCGAACCAACGGAACTCACACACGGAAGTCACTGAAAAATTTATTAACAAAATTAGAGGCAAACAAAACACTGGTTTCAACAAAAAAACTATAAATCTAACGCGGGAACAAACAGAAACCAAAAGCAAAACAGAAACTAATAAGCAAACTGGGAATAACGCAGAGCTGGCAGGAGGGAAAACGGGAGTATATAAGATGGGGATTTAAAATCGATTGGGAGCACAGGAGACCAAGAGACGCACAGAAACACTGAGACACAGAAACGCAGAAGTACTTGGGAAGTGAGGAGCAGAGCAGACAGGAAAAAACTCAGAATAACAGAAACACAGCAACACGAAAATACTAAACAACCAGGAATAATTCCTGGAGACACGGTATATAAACAGTCTTATCTGAGACAAGGAAAATATAAACAGTTTTATTTGAAAGAGTCTTTGCAAAAGAGTTCGGTTTGCGAAGTCAATCTCGGACGCGGAACTGGAGAGAGAGTGGTGCTTATGTGTGTGTGTGTGTGTGTGTGTGTGTGTGTGTGTGTGTGTGTGTGAGAATCAGTGAGATGCAGTGCAGCTGTCTGTGACGTGGGTGCCTGCGATGTGCTAGAATTCAGGTGACGTTGTGCGGGGACGGAGCGTCACAGTCGTGTTGTACAAGCCATCCACTTTTCAGCTTCAGCTTTTTTACAGATGCTGTGATGTTTGCTTCCAGAATTTGCTGGTATTTAGTGGAATCCATTCTTCCCTCCACCCGTGCAATGTTTCCCGTGTCACTGGCTGCAACACAACCTTAAAGCAGGATAGATCCACCATCATGCTTAATAGTTGGCAAGGTGTTCTTTCCATGAAATGCTGCTCCTTTTTTTCTCCAAACATGCCTTTGCTTATTGTGGCCAATGAGTTCTATTTTAACTTCATCAGTCCACAGCACTTGTTTCCAAAACGCATCAGGCTTCTGTAGATGTTCTGTTGCATACTTCTGACGTTGGATTTTATGATGGGGATGCAGGTAAGGTTTTCTTCTGCTGACTCTTCTATGAAGGTCTTGTCTGTGCATGTATGTGCAACTTTTGCATAAGTGTCAGGGATAACCCCTAGAGGGCGCCTAGCGCCCAGAGACTTTGTGTTTTTTAGTTTGGTTAGTTTGACTTTGGTTAGTTTAATTTCCCATTTTGCATCTCGGTCAGGTGACGTGGGCGCTCACCTGAACCGAGTTGGTCATTAGTTTCGTTATAAATAGTATGTTTAAGTTTCAGTTCGTTGTCTTGCATCTGTTTATTTAACCCTTAGTATATGTCAGTGAGTTTAGTTCGTGTATTCCGTGTCTTTATTCGTGTTTTAGTTTATTTTACTATAAAGTATATTTTTTTGTTTGATTTTCTGTTTCGTTTAAAATAAACATCATTCTCATTTGAAACATCGAGACCTCTGCGTTTAAGCCTCGCAACCACTATCGTGACAGAATGCAAGACCGTAACAGAGGCATAGTAGAGGAGCCTCCCCTAGAGATTGTTTTGGGGGGGGCTATGATGTTCGAAGCTTGGGAAGCTGACGCGGAGAGCGGGAGGAATACCAAGCGGCGTAGCGGCAAAAGGAGAAGGAGAGCAGGCAGGAAGACGCAGGTCAAGGCGGAGCAGGAGGAGCTGCGGAGAGAGCAGCTAAACTGTGATGGCTGCCGGCTGGCGATGCGGCGCACGCCGTTCAAAAATGGCACAGCTCGGGGTGACGTGAGTCCCCGCACCGACCGAAAAGCAGAGACTGCCAGCTTCTCCACCCGGGCTAAGTTATGACGGCGAGTGTTTTATCCTTTACTGGCCGTTCAGTGACGACGACGACAGTGAGCCCTGCTACCCGCTGTATTGCAACGACGGCGAAGGCGAGCTCTGCAGCGGCGACGATGACGACGAGCTCCCTTTTCCGCCGCGGCGACGACAGCGAGCTCTATATCTGGCCGCGTAGCTGCTTCGTTGTGGACAGCAAGCTGCCGCCGCTGCACCGCACCACAGAGGACAGCGAGCTGCCGCCGCCGTCAAGCAGCGAGAAGGACAGCAAGCTGCCGTCGCTGCAACGCGCTGCAGAGGACAGCGAGTTTCCTCCGCCGCCGCCGTCATGCAGCAAGGAGGACGGCGAGCTTCTGCCTCCGCCGACCTGCAGCAGCGATGACGGCGATCTACCTCTGCCTCCGCCACCACCGCCGTTCTACGTCGCTAGCGAGCTTCTGCTGCCACCGCCGTCTTTCAGCGAGGAGAACAACAAGCTGCCGCCACTGCACCACGCCACAGAGGACAGTGAGTTTCCTCCACCGCCGCCGTTGTGCAGCGTGGAGGACAGCGTGCCACCACCGCTAACCAGCGCCGAGGAGCACGGCGAGCTGCCGCCGCCGCCCAGCGGCGAGGAGCACAGCGAGCTGCCGTCGCTGCCCCTGCAGCGATGAGGGTGGCGAGCTTCCGCCGTGGCTCAGCAGTGAGGAGGACAGCGAGCTTCCTCTGCCTCCACCAGCATGCAGCGAGGAGGGCAGCGAGCTGCCTCCGCTTCCCCCTTCGTTCTGCAGCGAGGACAACGAGCTTCCTCTTCCTCCGCCGCCGCCGTCACGCACCGCTGAGGACAGCGAGCTTCCTCTTCCTCCACCGCCGCCATGCGCCGCCGAGGACAGCGAGCTTCCTCTTCCTCCGCCGTCGCCGTTATGCGCCTTTGGTAGCATTGTTATTTAAGGTTGCACCACTTGCGGGGGTATAGACTTAGCAGTGTCAATAAAATGAAGTCAGCTAACTGCTTGAAAATACTAAATGACTAGACTTTCCCATCAATGTTTTTTTTTCTTTCCTTATGGCATGGGTATAATACAGGGTGACAATGCCAAGATGCATAGGCGCAAAAACTATTAGAGTATTTCTGAGAGAATGAGGAATCATTTTCACACATGGAGTGGTACACAAACTGAAGTGGCATGACACTCATCAAAATAGGCTTGTGGCCAAAATTAATACAAATCTGGATTGAATTAAATATAGTGGTGTTACAGTTCCATGATGAATGTGCAGTAGAATTAAAGCTAAATGCGGTCCAACAAAGTATTAGTGAGACAACAAAGACCAGGAAAAACTGTGAGAGTAAAATGCTCTAGGAATTTGATCACCTTTGTTGCAGGATTAGATTATAATAAAAATACAATTACAATATATTATTCAATTTCAATATAAGGAGCCAAAATATCACAACAAAAACAACAATAATAATAATACAGTGGAACCTTGGATTACGAGCATAATTTTGTTCTGGAAGCGGGGTCCTGTCCCAAAAGACTCATAAACCAAATCGAATTTTCCCATAAGAAATAATGAAAACTCAAATTAACCCGCACTTTACCTTTAAAAAAAAAAGTTCTATAAAATAAATCCTGACAGATAAGTGTTTCCGTTTGTGCATGCAGGCGCCGTATATTTGTGTGTGTGTGTGTGTGTGTGTGTGTGTGTGTGTGTGTGTGTGTGTGTGTGTGGAATTAGCACAGTAAAACTCCTCCTCCCTCTCCCCACCTCGCTTTTTTAAGTTTTACAACAAGCACACACACAACGGAAACACTGTTTTAACGGGAAAAGAAAGAAATCTCTCTAATGACACTTGCGTTCACGCATGCTAACGGAATCACTGCTGTAAAGTAAAAAAAAAAAAAAACAAGTGAACCAGCACTTTACCTTTGAAAAGAATCATGACAGAGCAGAGTTTCTGTGTAGAGCAGTGTGCGTCTGTGAAGCTTCATGTTTGTGTGAAGCTGGGGAAGCCGGGGTGTGTGAAGCCGGGCAAGGGGGTGTACAGGCGAGAATGTGTGTGTGTGCGCGTCGGTGTGTGTGTGTCGGTGTCAAATTATGCGCGTGCTCACACATAGGAGACACGCTGAAACAGAGAGGGAGATGTTAATTATACCAGTAAAAGAGGAGCACTAAGACCCAGCAGGGGAGACGATTACCCACAATTCCGCAGCCCAAGAAAGAGAAAAATCAGTTGTGATCACGTGACGCTCGGTGTCAGAACAAGAGCGTGTGTGAAACATGATACTTGGCACTCGTAAACCAAGACCTGCTCGTTTTTCAAGTCAAAATATATTAAAAATCTTTGCTCGTCTTGCAGAACACTTGTTAACCATGTTACTCACAATCTGAGGTTCCACTGTAGTAATAATAAACCATCAATCCAACAATAGTCCATCAGCAACCTATTACCTAATGCTACTCTTAAGTACAAGTACAACTACAATATGCGTCACAATATACAGTACTGAAATGAAAAGACGAACAATATTATCTTGTTGTCATCTGTAAATTTATTTCCCTGAAAGAAACTAACAAACGCAGCATTAGCACGTTGATTTACCAAGGTATGTGTAATAATAGTGTTCGATAGTGCCATAGTGTGTGTGTGCACCGCCTCGCTGTAGACAATGTCCATATCGTTGGCACAGATTTTCCAACATATCCTGGAATAAAGATTGCTGCAGACAACTGCAAAAGGAGTCGTTTTGCCCACATAATGTTGACACAGTACAGTACCAGAATAATGGAATTTTGCAACACTAGACAGCATAACTGTTCCGTCTTATATCATCACCATTTAATATCGCAACAAAAACAACAATAATCATGATACAGTGCAACCTTGGATTACGAGCATAATTCGTTCTGGAAGCGGGTTTGTATTCCAAAACACTCGTAAACCAAATAGAATTTTCCCATAAGCAATAATGAAAACTCAAATTAACCTGCACTTTACCTTTAACAAAAAAGTAAAAATAAATCCTGACAGATAAGTGTTTCCGTGTGTATTTGTGTGTGTGTGTGTGTGTGTGTGTGTGTGTGTGTGGTATTAGCCCCTTCCCTTACACAGTAAAACTCCTCCTCCCTCCCCCCACCTCGCTTTTTAAGTTTCACAACAAACACACACACAACGGAAACACTGTTTTAACAGGGAAAAAAAATCTCTCTAATGACACTCGCGTGTGCGCATACTAATGGAATCACTGCTGTAAAGTAAAAAAATAAATAAATAAACAAATGAACCAGCACTTTACCTTCGCGACAGAGCAGAGTTTCTGTGTAGAGCAGTGTGCGTCTGTGAAGCTTCATGTGTGTGTGAAGAAGGGGAAGCTGGGGTGTGTGAAGCCGGTCAGGAATGGTTCTGCCACCTTTTTTAAACTCGGTCCCCATACACCACTGCTTCCGTATGAGCGGAAATAATACACAACTTCCAAATACACAATGAATGCTTTTTCTTCCTTCCAACAACAACTGCACAACAGGAATTTCTATTCACTACTTAGAACATGTGTGTCTGGAGCTATGCCCTGTTGACAAACGCAAATGCACATTCAGGATGCATGAGTTTCAGTACTGTATATTTTGGCGCATACCATATTTGCCTAACAATCGCGCAAATCGTCTCCTTTTGCAGAAGTCTGTTGAGAATCTGTGTGGATGATATGAACACTGTCTACAGTGAGGCGGTGCACACACACTTCCATTATGCACACAGTGGTAAATCAACACACTAATAGTGTGTATGTTAGTTTCTTTCAGGAGAAATAACCTCACAAATGACAAGAAGGTAATATTGTTTATCTTTTCATTTCAGTACTGTATACTTTGATGTATACTGTACCCACATAGCATTAAGAAAGCACGTCACAAAGAGACAAATTTTTCCGGATATCTATTTTTCCGGATATCTATGTGCCCATTTACTGATATATATTAATTTATCTTCTATACCCCAAGAGACTTTGAGCATGAGGCAGGCACACACGCAAACGCCAAGAACAACAGGCAATTTGTGAACACCAGTTAGCTTCATTAGCTTTTGACTGTAGGAGGAAACCGGAGGACCCATAGGAAATCCACCAAGCTCAGGGAAAACATGCAAACTCCTTGCATGCAGACCCAGGTAGGAATCAAACCCTGGACACTGGAGGTGCATGGCCACCGCACTAACCAGTTTGCCACTGTGCCAAGCATTATTGATACTCATTGTATTTTAAATAATAATAATTCTATATTTTTATACTTTTTTTTAACCATGACAAACATATAAATTACTAATGATGATAATAATTGGACAGTTACCAGATGCTTATAGGAAAAACAAAAAATTACAAGAAAAACAATGTTTTAGGCCAATTTACACAAAGCTGGACAGAGAGGAGTAAACACTGCATAAGTTTTTAGATAAAGGACATTACAACGGGAATACTTACAGCATTGATGAGCTTTATTGGATAAAGAAAATACAGCCTCACAATACAAGTAGTAGTGATTATAGTTTTATTTTAAGGGAGCTGTGGCTTTTAGATGCTAATAATTATATTATCATCTATAAATAAATTGTTGATTAACTTTGTCGAAAATATTTAAGGTTTTAACTTCTAATAGCCAAAAATATAATAATTGGTCCACAGCTAACTATTAAGTTCCATATAACTGCTGGTATAAAAGATATGTGTGCTATAATTTACCTGGGGTAAATGAGGGCTCTTATTGTGAAGAGGGGGTGTGTAAGAAAATGTTCAGGGGGGTTATGGATGTTACTTTTTTTGTGTGCGTGTGTGCAGGTGCCTGATGGAAGTCGGTAATAAAGGTGTTATTGAGTAGTTCATTGTTTTGTCATTTGTCTATTAACATTGGTAGCAGAGGATGGTTAGCAATTACAGAATACCACCAACCTTTGATGAAGGAAAACCTTACGAGAGCTGGAGTTTGGACTAGAGTTACCGAGCTTGAAAAAAGTAAACAGGCTCTTGCGGTGGCTTTGACGCTGTCTGGAAGAGCGAGGGAAACTGCGATGGAAATACCGGTGGACGATTTGAATACGGACAGCGGCATGGTGACATTACTAACGAAACTTGATGGTTTGTTTCTAAAGGAAGAAAAGGACCGAACGTATGAAGCTTACTCGAACTTTGACCGAATTAAGAGAGATAGCGGTGTATCAATGACGGATTCCATCATCGATTTTGAAAAACGCTACACATGCATGCGCAAGTACAAAATGGAGCTTCCTGATGCAGTATTAGCTTTTAAACTACTAGATACCGCGTGCTTAGAAATGAAAGACCGACAGTTAGCGTTAACGGCAAGTGCAGATTTGACTTTTGTGTCAATGAAGTTGGCGTTAAAAATAATTTTTGCAGGAAATGCGTGTGCTAAAGCAGTGGGAATTAATCAGGAAAGTGCATATTTGACAGAACAGAGGAGACAGAGAGGCATACCATGGCCCCAAAATAAACAACCAAGGGCACCACTGCCTGGCACAAACCCACTGGACAGGTATGGGCGCAGATCTAAATGTGCTATATGTGCTATGTACGTTCCATTGGGCAAAGGACTGCCCACACAAAGATGAACAAGTTAAACTAACTGAGGACAGTGGAACAGAAAATGTGGAAGAATGCAATATTATACTGTACACAAAAGAGTTTGTTTTTGAAGCAGAAGTCTTTCTGACAGTGTTTTGGTGCAGCTATAATAGACACAGCATGCACCCGGACTGTCAAGTCAAGTCAAGTCAATTTTATTTATATAGCGCTTTTAACAATTGACATTGCCGCAAATCAGCTTTACACAATAAAAAGAAGTAAGTCTGTATGCAATGTGTATGAATCAAAATGATAAGATTGTCCCTGATGAGCAAGCCGAGGGCGACGGTGGCAAGGAAAAACTCCCTGGGATGGTAATAGGAAGAAACCTTGAGAGGAACCAGACTCAACAGGGAACCCATCCTCATCTGGGTGATAACGGATAGCAGGGATTGATCAACTTAATAATGTGTACTGGAAGTTCAGTGTAACAGGAGATGAGTTAAATTAAAATTAAAAGAAGTCCAGTTTGTTCCTGGAGGCTCAGGTAGACTGTAGGAGACTCACCTGAAGTCACAGGTCCCCAGAACTTCAATCGATGATAGGACAGTCTTAATGGAAACCATCCCCAGCCACCATACGAATCCAGGCAGACCACACGGGGCATCCATGCAACGAGATCTCCAACCAGAAGCAGGACTCCAGGACGGGTTAGACGGGTCCAGAGGGCAGAGGGGTCTGGATCACTGGCAACTCAGGAGCGAACATGTATAGCTCGACAGAGAGACAGAGAGAGGGAAAGGAGAGAGGGAGAGAGAGAGGGGAGAGAGCAGAAAAGGAGAGAACAGAAAATAAGGAGAGATGGCAGTTAGGTATGGTCACAGTCAACATGTATAAGGTGAATGTATATTAGTGCAAAGTGCAAGCAGGGACTCCGGCAGGACTAACTATAACAGCATAACTAAAAGGGAGAGCCAGAAGGAAACACAAACATGAGGGCTCCCTGAGATGTAAAGCAACCAATCACCTCACCGTCAACAAACCTGAGTGAACAATGAGAGTGGGGAGGACAGCATCTAAACATACCAGTTCACCAGAATACTCTACGTCCATGAGTCGCCCAGATCTGCTCCTTTACCTAAGGCTAATCTATTTACAAAAATGCTTGGCTAAATAAATAAGTTTTTACCCTAGACTTAAACACTGAGACTGTGTCTGAGTCCCGAACATTAATAGGAAGACTATTCCATAACTTTGGGGCTTTGTAAGAAAAAGCTCTGTCCCCTGCTGTAGTTTTAATAATACGTGGTACTGACAGGGTCTGCATTCTTTGATCGAAGTAGGCATGGCGGATCGTAAGACACTAACAGTTCACTCAAATACAGTGGCGCGAGACCATTTAGTGCTTTAAATGTCAAAAGTAGTATCTTAAAGTCTATGCGAAATTTCACAGGGAGCCAATGCAGTGTAGATAAGATACGGGTGATGTGCTCGTATCTTCTGGTTCTAGTGAGGACCCTCGCTGCTGCATTCTGCACCAACTGAAGCTTGTTTATACACCTAGTTGAACAACCAGGCAGTAAGGCGTTACAACAGTCCAACCTAGAGGTGATAAAGGCATGAACTAATTTTTCTGCATCATTTAGTGCCAATATGTTTCTTATCTTGGCAATATTTCTAAGGTGAAAGAATGCTATCCTGGTAATATTATCTACATGCGCTTCAAACGAAAGGCTGGAATCTATAATCACACCAAGGTCTTTTACTGTTGTACTTGATGGAACAGAAAGGCCATATAAAGTTACAGTGTGATCAGAAAGCCTACTTCTAGCTAATTGTGGTCCTATGACCAGAACTTCTGTCTTATCAGGATTAAGCAGAAGAAAATTAATTAACATCCAATCTCTTATGTCCTGCACACACTGCTCAATTTTAGCAAACTGGTTTTTCTCATCTGGTTTTGCTGAGACATATAATTGTGTGTCATCAGCATAACAATGAAAACTAATACCATGTTTACGAATTATGTTGCCCAGAGGAAGCATGTAAAGGGAAAAAATCAGTGGGCCTAAAACTGAGCCATGTGGAACACCAAACTCTACTTGAGAACATGAGGAATGGTCACCATCTAAATCTACAAACTGATAACGATCAGTCAAATAGGATCTGAGCCACAAGAGGGCAGTTCCCTTAATTCCTACTACCTTTTCTAATCTGTGAAGGAGAATACTATGATCAATGGTGTCAAAAGCTGCACCGAGGTCCATTAGCACAAGTATAGTGACGCAACCCTGATCAGAGGCCCATAGGAGGTCGTTTACTACTTTAACAAGTGCTGTCTTTGTGCTGTGATGAGTCCTAAATCCTGACTGATACAGTTCATTAATACTATTTCTATGTAGATGTGAACATAGCTGCTGTGTTACTACCTTTTCCAAAATCTTGGAGATAAAGGGAAGGTTTGATATCGGCCTGTAATTAGAAAGCAGACAGGGGTCAAGGTCAGGTTTCTTGATTAGCGGTTTAATAACGGCTAATTTAAAGGATTTGGTGACATACCCACTACTGAGTAAACAGCTAATTACTTTCAACAGGGATTCTATTATTGCTGGTACTTGTTATCTGTTTGAGAAAATGTGTCGGTATAGGATCTAATATACAGGTTGACGATTTTGAAGAAGAGATGAGTGAAATTAGTTCCCTCGCTTCAAGAGGAGTAAAGTGTTCTAAGTTCTGATGTGATGTGGTTAGATCATCTGAATTATTTAAATTGTCTGGTTTCAAAGCCTGAATTTTTTGCCTAATATTTATGATTTTGTTATTGAAAAAGTTCATGAAATCCTCACTACTGCATGATGTTGTTGTGGAGATTTCTGCAGTGGTCTTGTTTTTAGTTAATTTAACTATGGTATTAAATAAAAATCTCGGGTTGTTTATGTTATTTTCTATAAGAGTGGAGAGATACGTTGATCTAGCATCACTGAGAGCTTTTTTATAGTTCAGGATGCTCTCCTTCCAAGCTATTTTAAATACTAACAATTTAGTTTGGCGCCATTTACGTTCGAATTTTCGAGCAGTTTGTTTTAAAGCACGTGTGTGGTCATTATACCAAGGAGCGAGTTTCTTATCTCTACTTATTTTCCTTTTAACTGGAGCTACATTATCTAAGCTATAACGAAGTGTTGACTCTAGATATTCATTCGCCTGTTCGAGTTCTGTGAACTCGGATGGCGATCCAATCAAAGTTGATAACTCTGGAAGATTATTGATAAAGCTCTGTGCGGTATTTGATGTAAATGTACGTTTAAGGCAGTAGCGCGGTGCTGTGCATACATTATTACTATGACACGCTTTAATCGAGACAAGATAGTGATCTGAGATAACTTCAGACTGTGGAATTGTGGTTATATTTCCTGTACTTAGGAAGGATAATATTAAATCTAAAGTGTGACCTGTTTTATGAGTGGGTACTACTACACATTGATTTACTCCTACTGAGTCCAGTATGGACAAGAATGCTGTTCTTAGAGGATCTTCTGGATTCTCAAAATGAATATTAAAGTTTCCAGCAATTAACGCTTTAGCTACAGAAACAACAAGGTTTGAGACGAAATCTGCAAATTCGCAGAGAAACTCCGAGTACGGCCCTGGGGGTCTGTAAATGATGATTAGCGGGATCGACTGAGCTGACTTTATGTTACTATAGAGAACTTCAAATGCATTAAATTTAAAACTGTGTTTTTGTACGAGAGACAGAGAATTTAACAATGATGAGTTGAGGGATATGGCAGAGATCTTTAATATGGAAATAAAGACTACAGCAGCATACAGCCCATGGAGCAATGGTCTCCTGGAGCGACACAACCAAACACTCAGTGAAATCATAATGAAAGTGAAGACAAGTACCAGTTGTGATTGGAACACTGCGATGGACTGGGCTCTTATGGCAAAGAACACTATGCAAAATGGTTACAGTCCTCATCAGTTAGTTTTTGGGCAGAATCCTAACCTACCCTCTGTATTAACTGATCAACCTCCGGCCTTGGAGGGAACTACAAAAAGTGAGTGGGTGGCAAGACACATTTCTGCGTTACATGTTCAAGAAAGGTTTTTACAGAAGCTGTTCAGAAAGAATACGAAGAGCACTGCGAAAGCAACTACGTCACACAGATGAAAAGTATGAGATGGGTGACAAAGTGTACTACAAGCGTGTGGATTGTCCAGAGAGGAAAGGACCAGGAATTGTTATTGGTCAGGATGGTGCGGTGGTGTTTGTCAGACATGGAGGAACATGCATTAGGGTACATCATCTCAGATTGAAAAAAGTAAATACAAATTGTAACACATGCAGGTGCAGAGAATGACATAGACAATGGACAAGGACAAGAGTGTGATCATGATAAACAAGGGACAGGAGAAGCACCAATCGAGATGCAACAGGAGGTGAGAGAATTGGAGAACACAGAAGTCAGGGTGCTCTAGGGTGCTGAGTGAAGCAGAACATCACCCACTTGACATTACAGAGACATTTTACAACAAGACAGAAAAGTGATTTCAGCTTAAAAAACAGACAAATTGTGAAATATAAGGACAGAGAAAAGGGTATACTACAAAGAGCTCAAGTTTTGGGACATGCAGGTAAAGCTACAGCTAAATATAAGAGCTGGTATAATTTGATGCTTATTGAGCCCAGTGATGTTGCAGGCACTATGGAGTCCGTTGACATGTCAAATGTATATATATAGGCCTACACTTAGAACCTACTGTAACAAATGCGAGTACATCAGATGTCTGTGAGGACATATTTGTAGCAAAGAATACAATATTTGACTTGGCTAAACAAAATGAGCTAAAGAGCTGCAATGAAAACAAGGTATATAAGGAAATGCAGAATCAGGGACAGAAGTATATTTCCACTAGATGGGTTTGTACCCTCAAAAATACACCTAATGGACCAGTACCAAAAGCATGACTAGTGGCTAGAGGTTTTGAGGACTTGGAGATGTCAGATCTGCAAAAGGACTCGCCCACATGTGTTTCAGAAGCGCTACGGCTACTTGTGGCTGTGATCTGTCAAAGACAATGGACTCTTAATTCCATGCACATAAAATCTGAATTTCTTTAGGGTATGGAATTGTCACGCGACATCTTTGTCAAGCCTCCTCCTGAGGCCAACTGTGAAGGAAGCTAAACCAGGAATATATGGTTTAGCTGATGCTTCGCTATATTGGTACAACAGAGTAAAGGAAATTGTAATAAAGGAGGGAGGAAAGATATCCAAAGTAGATCCTGCTGTTTTCTGTTGGTTAGATAAGAACTCCACTGTGACTGGTGTACTTGCTTGTCATGTAGATGACTTTATTTGGGGTGGCAGACAAAGCTTCACTACAACTATAATACATCTCCTTCGGTCAATGTTTCAGGCAGGACGCGAGGAATATGAGAACTTTTGTTATGTGGGAATAGACTTTGGATGAAAAGGTGCAAATACATCAAAGAAAGCTACATTCAGCATATGCACACCATACATTTGGATCCATCTCGATCTGCTGAACAAGACTCACCCCTTACTGAGGAAGAAAGAGACACACTCAGATCCAAGGTGGGTCAAATTCTTTGGGTTGCAAGATAGAGCAGACCAGATGTCATGTTTGATGCAAGCAACTTGGCTTCAAGCATTAATAATGCAATTCAGGAAGCAAACAGAGTTGTGTGCAACTATCAACACCTGGGGAGTGACGATGCTCTTAAGATGATTGTGTTCAGTGATGCCTCCTTTGGAAATCTTTCAGATGGAGGAACTCAGGGAGGACATTTAATTGTTTTAATGGCTGAAAATGGAAAGTTCTCCCCATTTTCTTGGCACTCAAAAAGAGTGAAGAGGATTGTGCGGAGTACACTTGCTGGAGAAACATTGGCAATGTCTGATGGCATTGATAATGCCATATTTCTGGCTACACCGTTTTCTGAACTGACTACTGGTGATGCTAACCATACGCCACCAATAATCTGTGACAGACAATCATTAACTTGTTGATGCACTAAAGTCCACAAAATCAGTTGCTGAAAAACGACTACGTCTTGAAATAAGCAGCATCAAAGAACTTATCCAAGCACAAAAGATTGAGCTGGTGTTGTAGGACAACACAAAAGAACAACTTGCAGACTGCCTTACAAAAAAGGGTGCTTCAACTCTCCAGTTACTTAAAGCACTTAGTTCGGGACAATGGACACTTAAATAAAATATGCACACATTTAAGCACTTTCATGAGAATCCAATGAAAAAAAAGGAATAATACTGTTTTTTTACTTTTTTTTATTGCGCCAATTTTTTTTTTTTTATAATATTTTTTTAAATATATCTAGTTGTCTTGGGGAACATGTTTTGGGTAAAAAAAAAATAAAAATAAGGATGGAGTTTTGTTAAGTTCCATATAACTGCTGGTATAAAAGATATGTGTGCTATAATTTACCTGGGGTAAATGAGGGCTCTTATTGTAATGAATGTAATGGAGTTCTCTTGGAAGATAAAATGGATATGAATTATGAAAAGGAGTTTAATGTCTGGTGTACACAGTGACTCTCTAATGACCACCATATTTCACCATTTTTCTATTAATGTACAGACATAAGCGGTGACCAAGTGACTTAGAGGACCAAGTGACTTAGCGGTCATTGGGTCTCCGTCCAAACAGAAGGAAACTATGAATCAGAATTAGGTTTTATTCGCCAAGTATGTTGACAAACAAGGAATTTGATTCCGGCTATATGTAGCTCTCAGAGTACAGAACTCTCATATGCTATAATAGGTAGTGCAAAATAGCAAGTAGTAGTAATGTGTATGTAGAGAGTTTTGTTGGAGACGTGGTGCTTTCAAACAATATACAGTACGATACTGGATGTTTGATTTGTTTTAAACAAACAATAACAATATTTTACAGCACAGGGCAGACTCAATGACTGCAGTATAAAACTGTAGTTATATAAACTCAGCAGCTCCTGTGGCAGACCCTATTTTCTCAGTTGGCACAAAAAGTACATTCTCTGCTGGGCCTTTTTGAGGATGAAGTTGATGTTGAGTTCCCATTTCAGGGCATGGGAAATGGTAGTTCCCAAAAACTCCTCCACCGTTGACACATGGTTGTTGGATATTGTGAGGGGGAGTAGTGTTCAAGGCTGTGTCGTAAAGTCCACTGTCATCTCAGTTTTGAGAGTGCTCAGCTCCAGGTTTCTCTGACTGCACCAGAGCACCAGGCATTCCACCTCCTGCCAGTATGCAGACTCGTCACCATTTTAGATGAGTTAATGAGCGTAGTGTAATCTGCAAATTTCAGGAGTTTGACAGCTGGGTCCTTGGATGTATAGTTTGTATACAAGGAGAATAGCAGCGGGGAGAGGACACATCCCTGCAGAGCACCACTGCTGACTATTTGTGTGGAACCATAGACCAAGTGTCAATGAAGGGCCGAAGGCGAAGACTATCGACAGTGGCTGTGTGCCATCCAACAGTGAGCAGAGAAGCTCATCTTACGGGTGAACATTCCATGCTATGCAAAATTTTGGAGTGTCTGCAGAAACTGCAGGAGGAGAGGGCAGCACTTGAATGACAGCTTGTTCAGCTCAAGATAAAGGTGGCCAGGCAAAACTCAGGCAACTATTATGTGCTGTTATGTCAGAGCTTGACCCTGTCAACCCTCTTAACACTGTAATAGCTCTTAACACTGTTACCATGGGTTCATGACTCCAGGGTGAGGAAGAATCCCAGACTTAGTGTCGACAGAGGGCGGAAGGCGAAGACCATCAGCAGTGGCTGTGTGTCATCCATCTTTAGCTGTGTGTCAAGCAGAGGAGCTCACCATACTGGTGAACATATGTGCAAGCTTTGAAGTGTCTGCAGAAGCTGCTGCTTCTTCCTTCAGACAGCTCATTTGGCTTGAGATGGAGGTGTATGTGCTAACCTACAGCAGCCAGTCTCAGTCAAAATTCAGTGCTATTTTGTTCAGAACTTTTTTTCGTGTTAGTCTTGCTTAAGCCCATGTTTAGCCCTCTTAACCTTGTTGAATACCTTTTTAGCCGTTAGCCTTGTTAAACCCTGTCAACCCTGTTACCCTTGATGAAGGCCCTGTTTGCTCTGTTACCCCTGATGAAGGCCCTGTTTGCTCTGTTACCCCTGATGAAGGCCCTGTTTGCTCAGTTAGCCCTGAAGAAGGCTCTGTTTGCTTTGTTAGCCATGACAAAGACCCTGTTTGCTCTGTTAGCCTGGAAAATGCTAAAACGCCTTCAGAAAGTCCTGTTAATCACCCTACACTCTATGTCCTGCACAACCTGAGCCATACTCGGCGCCTCCTGATCCATGCTTTGCACCATCTGAGCCTCCTGAGTCCCGGTTTCTGTCTCAGCCAGATTGTCATGACTCGCGCCCTGCCTGTCTGTTTTTTTCCCATGCTGTAACTTTTCCCCCATGTGCTTTTGTTTTTACCTGGCCCATCATGTGTCTTTTCCCACGCCCCCATTTCCTCCCTGTCTGCACACCTGTCCCGAATCCTCCACTTATTACTCCAGGATTTAAGCACGAGTTGCGCACTGCTTAAATTGCTGGATTTTTTAGTATTTTTGCTTCTCTCACGTTTTGTTTTCTTGCCTTCACATTGGCAAGTTTGTTTCATTTCCTCGTTTTCTCATCTCTCGTTTTTTTATTGTCGCTTTGCTATTTGATTTACCGGTTTTAATCTCGCGCTTTTGTTTCACGTTTTTTGGATAGTCGCCTCGCTGCCTGATTTCCCGGGTTACCAATTTAACACTTCCTCTTTAAACTACGGCTCTTGCTTTGCAATTTGGCTTAGACGCTACGCTGACTGATCGTCCGGCATTTGACCCTCGCTTCCGCATTCCAACTGCGCTCCCGTTTAATGTTGTGATCATCCATCTGCACTTGGTGCTGAGGATTTGCTGCTGTTTCTGCTGTTTCAATCTGACAGGATTGAAGAGAAGTACAGGTCTTCTTTGCAGTGGCTTCCTTGGTATATCAGAAGTCCAGAGTTGTAACAGTTGTTACAGAGTTGTAACATCACTGCCTCAATGAAATACACAACAATGTGGTTCTTTCGTTAGTGACGAACTTATTCTTCTTACTTAGTGCACTTCAATAACATCAATCTACCGATTGATGCCAAAGCATAATTAAGTGTACTTGTAGCCTGACTAATGATTAAACAACTAAAAACAATTTTAAGTATATGTACTAATATACATGCCTGACACAGTGATGCATGATATTAAACAGTTTTCATCAGGGCTATACTATATAGTAATCTTTAAGTGTACTATAAGTACATTACAGCTAATTTTACTGTGTTACAAATACACAAGTAATATACCATGAATATATTCTTATAGTAGCAGTAGCATTCTGAATTAATGTACAATATAAATATACTTTTGGAATATATACATCTGGCCAAATCCAATTATTAAAAAAGTACCCTTTGTGGTTAATAAAATATATATTTGTTATATCATTTAGTCTACACAAGCTTCTGTACTGCTGTATTGCAAATGGGTTACCAGTATGTTAAAGAGTTTTAGGACATTTAAGCAGAGTATAACACGTTCACATGTGTTCTCGGCAGAAATTCCAACATGTGAGAGTGAAAATAAACCAACTACAGTGGAACCTTGGATTGTGAGCATAATTGTTCCAGAAACAGGCTTGTATATAAAAAATTTGTTAACAAAAGCGAATTTCTCCATAAGAAATAATGAAAACACAAATTATTCATTCCACAACCCAAAAAAATTAATACATAAAAATAGCTAATACAAAATATAAAGTAAAAATAAAACAAATTAACCTGCACTTTACCTAAAGTAAAAATAAATCTCAACAGATAATTGTTTCCGTTAGTGTTTGTGCACGCTTGCCCTGTGTATGTATGTGTGTGTGTTTGTGTGCGTATGCTCTGTGTGTGCATGTGTGTAAAGCTAAAGTAAGAGGAGAGGAGGAATGACACCCTCTTCCTCCCCTCGTCTTACACAGTAACCCTTCCTCCTCTCTTATTTAAGAGGAGGTTCACACACACACTAACAGAAACACTGCCTCTTCGGGTAAATTAACAAGAAACATTTTTGACACTTGAGTGCGCTCACCCACTAACGAAATCACTGCTGTAAAGTAAAAATAAAACAAATTAACCTGCACTCTACCTTTGAAAAGAATCATACGGTTAGATTGTGTGTGTGTGTGTGTGTGTGTGTGTGTGTGTGTGTGTGTGTGTGTGTGTGTGTGTGTGTGTGAGCCGAGAGGGGGAGTGGTGTGTGTGAAAGCGAGAGGAGGAGGAAAGGGGCACGTTGTTCAATGACTCGCACACACACACCAACAGACTCAGTGCAGGCTGAGAGAGAGAGAGAGAGAGAGAAAATGGATCTTTAACCTCACTAATGGGGCTTGCTTTTGGTTTACACACGCCCACACGCAAGTTCTAATAAATATACACACACACACAAACACAAAATAAAAGATGCTTTATAGTAAACAGTACACATGCAATTTATTTAAAAATTTTGCTCGTCTTGCAGAACACTCGCAAACCGGGTTATTTGCAATAACTGTAAATAATAAATATAAAAAATATTTATAAAAATAAATATAAAAAATAACAAAAAAAAATTACAAATATTATTCATGTGGTATATTATTTTGTGTAAATAATATATTATTTATGGCCCCTGAAAAAGTGACAACTTTTAAGGAAGATTCACACTCATGAAATAGCTGTTTGACATGTAGTCGGGAGGAAGCAGCATTCAAAGAAAAAATTAAACAACATGATCTTTGTGGACAATGAAGCAAATGTGTGTGTACTAGAGCAAAAAAAAAAAATTTTTTTTGTCTTTATTTTGATTATTGTTTTACGGCCCATGATAATCAAAAGTCCACCATCTCAAAATGTTTTAATTTTAATATTACAGTAATGTCATGATCAGAAAACCAGTGGTATTTTGGGCACTATGGGCAGCTAACTCCTGCTAGAAAAGAAAAAAATGGCATCCCCGTAAAGCTTGCCAGTAGATGGAAACATCTGATGCTGAACAGATCTGAACTTCCAGCCTTCTAACACACAGTAACAAATCGCTCCCTTCTATTTGTTATTAACCGCATGAGGATGGGTGTATAATTAATAAAATTAAAACAATACAAACAAAAAAAAACTTTTGCACAATAATAACATTTTTGAGATCCACTGTAGTTTTCCACATCAAACCAACAATTCATGAACATAAGTTATGGAATATAATCTTATTTTGTTCAAACAATTAACTCTTTCCCAATGAGTTGCACAGTTAATAATATACACCTGCTATGTCTTCAGATGGAGATTTGGAGAGTTGAGTGTGTATGTCCACTGTTAGCAACACTGTTCCTCGGAGTAGTTATCCTTGGCACTGGAGTAAGTATTTTATTATATACTCTACAGTTCTGCACTGTTATTTTTGAAAACCTATTTTATGTGGACAGCATTCAAATGCTCAAAGTTTTTTTTTTTTCTCCAGGCATTGTTTTGCATTAGAACATTGGTGCCTGGTAACTCCACTGGCTTCCATGATGACCGTCGCCAATCCATGAGCAGACAGCCGTCCTTTACCTACTCAGAATGGACTGATGCCAAGCAAGAGGATTTTTATGAGCTGGATGCAGTTCCTGAGACCCCTGTCTTTGATTGCTTCATGGATATAAAGACAGATGGTGACCCCACTACCCTCAAGGTCAAACCAGTGGGCCTGCAGGAAAGGTGATAAAATTTTACTCAGACATTTACACTCTACATTATTTCCTGGTGTTCGCCCTATATGCATTGCCTGGACAAACTCTTGTCACACACACACACACACACACACACACACACACACACACACACACACACACACACACACACACACACACACACACATAAATATTTCATTGGACCATCTTTAGCTTTGATTTTGGTGTGACTTCACTGTGGCATGGTTTTGATCATATTTTTTTAACTAAGGCTATGCAATTAAACAAATGTAATTTTTAAATACAATTTTGGCCTCCAGAAAATATGAAAAAAGATGATAAAGTGTGATGTGCAGCTTTTCACCATTTTGTGCTTTAAATCCAGCATATGCCTTTGCATTACAGTGCTACATTCCACCCAATCCAATTATTTAAATTATATGTAAAGTTTAAGAGTAAAGGTCAAGAAAAGTGGATTTATAGTAGTAGATATATAGTTCAATAAATGCATAATGTTTCCAAATTCAATGAGTAATGGTGTTTAATAATCATAATCTCTGACCTAATAATTGTGATTATGATTTTTGCCAAAATTGATCATCTCTGCTGGTAATAGAAGAGTCAAAGCACACCGTAATGTCTTCTTTACCTCAACCTAGAGCCTTTATTGGAGTTAAGGTCAGGAGTGTTATGTGGCTAATTAATTTGTGTCAATGATTCCTTATGCTCCCATAACCACAACATTGTCATCTGGGAATATTTATTTTTCTTCCTTGATGCCTGTGCCATCAAGGAAGAAAAACATCCATTGATGGGATAATCAGGTCATTCAGTACATTCAGTTGGTCAGCCGACTTCTTTTTATTGCCATGTAACATAGACTTGAACATACTGAAAACGTATTTATCACTCTAGTAATTAGTCCGTAATTGGATTGTAAATATTTGATTAGTTACATTAACATTACATAACACTTTAACAATGATTATCAATTACATACCAGTAAATTGATAACAGCATCATGAGCACTTACGCCCACATAGACCTAATAATCTAAAGTGACAAAAAAAACCTTATTTCATTATCTTGTATTTTTCCCAAGCAGTAAACCACCATTCAGAAACAGCATGGTAAAAAATAACACCATTCCTTCTCTATAGAGAAGGTGAAGATACATCACTACATGTCATCCATATATTTAGACCCAACCTTGCGATTAAAGCCAGCCAGCCCAAGGAACTAATTCTTTGTGTTGACTGTGAGCTCTAGATTTCAGGACAGTTCTGAGATTGCAGGTGCCAGTCATTGATGTAAGTTATGATATCAAAATCGGCAGCAGCATAGCCATGCAGAGGACTCTGTGCATGAGTTGCATGAACCAAACAGAAGAAGGAGGAACTGGTGTGAACTAAACAGAATAGGAAAAATAAAAAGTAATAATTCTCAGGACATGGGAGTCGTAGGACGCATACTACTACACTGGAAGGAATCCTAATGTGGTTATCTGTGGCGTTAAAAACAATTCAGAAAACTCTTTTTGGAAATCAAATCTTTAGCTCTCTGTAATGATTTGAGGTGGTCTCCCATGGTCCCAGCTCTTTCCTCTCGGGAACTATTGCCAGGGATAAACCCACTGAGGTACAGTATATCCACTATTTTAAGAGACTAAAGTGGTGAATCTGTCTGCTTACCTAACCTCATAGTCAACTTCCCAGACTGCTGCCCATCGTTAATTAATAATAAGTGTCCTTGACACTTTAATTAATTTAATTTATTTATTAATTAAGCTTTTAATTACTTTGAACTGTAGTACTGATAGGAGCAATTTTTGTCTATGTTTTTTGCCCCAGGGTGTGGAGTTTTTATTTTTCATTCCTGAATGTATTGAATTGCGTAGAAATGCTACTTCCATGTATTTCACCTGTCCACTATAAATAGTACAAAGCAATTCCCGCCAGGGTCCGGGTTCGATCCCCGACCAGGCTCGATTCCCGTCTCTGTGTGCATGGAGTTTGCATGTTCTCCCCGTGCTTGGTGGGTTTCCTCCGGGTACTCCGGTTTCCTCCCACAGTTCAAAGACATGTAGGTTAGGCTAATTGGCATTTCCAAATTGCCCATAGTGTGTGAATGAGTGAGTGTATGTGTATGTCTGTGCCCTGCGATAGATTGGCACCCTGTCCAGGGTGTGCCATGTGCCCTAAGTCTCCTGGCACCTCGTGACCCTGAATACAGGAATAAGCGGTATAGATGATGAGTGAGTGAGAGTGAATTCCCACATGCAGTTCACTCTAACTTTCCAATAGGGTCCATGCTAATTCATTCTCGATCAGAAGGAGACAGTGCAATGTCATTATGGGGACATTTCCTGAATGTCTCGATCATCTGATCAGAGTGGTCTTAGTTTTCTTAGTAGCAAATCAAACCGCAGATGAACAACATAATATATGATATATTTTTTATTTAACAATAATGAAGTAAAAAAGAAAAAAAAAACATGTGGGCAATACTAATGTGAGTGGTGCTTGCCGTGGCAAATCTCGGGCCCCCTCATATCTTTAGGACAATGGGATCCACAGGTCCACAGATCCTGGAGTATCTTCCCCATTATATGTCATTATACATCAGTATGTCAGTGGGGCAGATTTGGTCAACTTACGAGCACCAGTGGTACAACTTATACCCTCTTGCTGGGTATGTTCTTGCACAGCTTGCTAGCCTCTTCAAATTTGGTAAAAAAAAAAAAATTTCTATGAAATTCCTGCTATGTGTCAGAATCTGCCAAAGTTGGTCTCAATGTTAAGTCAATGGGATTTCTTGGGTCAATTTACCGCTCACCCCTTTACTGCTCACTTTTTAATATCCAGTGCAAACACTATACCTTCAACTTTTTTTTACCCAATTACCCACCATGAACCAGGCCTATGTGGACTGAGGTCTAACCAAAGCCTACCAGAGCCCACCAATGCATGGCATGCAGTACATCCCAGCATGATCAAGGGAACCCTGATGCTTATCAGGGATCCAGGCCAGAAGCCCTGCCCAAAGCGGAGCACCAGGATGAGTCAGACAGGTCCAGAGGGCAGAGGCGGTTTATATCCTTTGGGGCTTAGGAGTGCCATGTGTAGCTCAACAGAGAGAGACAGTAAAAGGCAGAGAGAGAGAAGAGAATAGTAGTGAAGGGCGATAACAGTTAGGTATGGTCACAGTCACATAATGTTTAAGATAAATGTATGTTTAGTGCAGAAGCAATTAGGGACTCCGGCAGGACTGACTATGACAGCACAACTAAAAGGGAGAGCCAGAATGAAACACAGCCATGAAGGCTCCTTGGGAAGTAAAGCAACCTGTCACTCCATCGTCAACAAACCTGAATGATCAATGAAAATGGGGAAGACAGCATTCCCGCATACCAGTTCACCATAATACTGTCTGTCCATGAGTCCCCCAGATCTGCTCCTTTACCAAAGGCGCAAATCTTTTCACAAAGATTTTTGGCTAAATAAATAGGTTTTCAGCCTAGACTTTCTGAGCCTCGAACATTAATTGGAAGACTCCCTCTGCCCCTTGCTATAGTTTTCATAATATGTGATACTGACAAGCTGTATCCTTTGATTGAAGTAAATCTAGTAAGTAAGACACTAGCAGTTCCCTCAGGTACTGTGGTGTGAGAGCAATTTAGTGCTTTATAGGTCTAAAGTAGTATTGTAAAATTAGTGCGGAATATCAATGGGAGCCAGTGCAGTGTGGATTATATTGGGCTGAAATGCTCATATCTTTTGGTTTTAGTGTGGACTGTTGCTGCTGAATTCTGACCTAACTGGTGCTTGTTTATGCACCTAGTTTAGGGGCCGGCAACCTTAAACACTCAAAGAGCCATTTGGACATGTTTCTTACAGAAAACACACAAAACCACAAAACCTTTTTGACATCTAAAATAAAGATATATAATTTTTTACGCTTATGCTGTGTATCAAAAAACTATGGTGTGTTGCATTTATGAAATTAATGAACTGCTACAGAGAAAACAAAATTTTATTTCTGCATTCAACAAAAAGTTTGAGCTCCAAAAGAAATATGCTTGGTTGAAGGTTATAATAAAATTAAATACTCAATGTCTATTTAAGTCCTCTTTGTATTTATTAAATAAAAAGAACTTAAATGATCCACCCTCTGTGTTCTGTCATCCACGGTTATAATGTATATTTTGGGCAACAAAAAAAATGAACAGGTTTTATTTTATTGTAACAAGATCATCATAATTTAGAATTTAGAATTACATTTGAAAAATGTATTTTTCAAAGCCACAGGGAGCCGGATCAGAGGATGAAAGAGCCACATGTGGCCCTTAGAGGTGATAAAAACTTGAACAAATTTTTCTTTAATCACACCAGGGTTTTTCCATTGCTGCACATGATGAAACAGAAAAAGCCATCCAGAGTTACTGTGTTATCAGAAAGCTTACTTCTAGTTGCAGGTGGTCCTAGTATCAGTATTTTTGTCTTATCAGGATTAGTTAGGCAGTTATTTAGCATCCAGTGTCTTGTGTCTTTCACACACTGCTCAACTTTCCTAAGCTGTTTTTTTTTTCTTATCTGGTTTTGCTGAGACATATAATTGTCATTAGCATAACAGTGAAAACTAATACCATGTTTACGAATTATATTACTCGGAGAAAGCATGTAAAGAAGCAGTGGGCCTAAAACCAAACCCTGTGAAACACCAAACCTCACCATGCAGAATAGTTACCATTTAAATCTACAAAATGATAATGAATCAGTCAAATAGGATCGGAGCCCAGAGAGGACCGTTCCCTTAATTTCTACAACATTTTCTAATCTATGAGATAGAATGCTATGGTCAATGGTGTCAAAAGCTGCATTAAGATCAAGTAACACGAGCAAAGAGACCAGAGGCCAGTAAAAGGTAATTTGTTTACCCAGCGCTGTCTCTGTTCACTTGTCCAATGAAATCTAGAAATAAACATTTTTCGAGGGAATTTTGAAACGAGTATAGACAGCTTTAGGGTGTCCTGACCTGTTTGTGGAACAAAGAGAATGCAAAGAAAGAGCTGTGCACAAATGCCCTAAACATCAATAAAAATGAAGCTATGTTTTTAAGAAATGTAGGATAAGATTTCTCCAACACTGTGGGATACTAATGAGCTTCTCCAGAAACATTTACTTTAAGTTACTGTTGGTAATGATGGTTCTACTTTTGAATTATATAGTGTACTTATTTTTCCCCATCTGGTTTCTGAATGTTGCGATTTCTTGGGGGGCACAAAAATGACTACATGTTCAAAGTTATGTTGTTGTTGTTGTTACTTGTGGCTACTTGTTTGTATAAGGGTTGGTGAAAACCACACAAATGTATTTTCTGCCCTGCTGAGTAAAAACATACTATTCGTATTCCCAATGTAATGCTGTTATCTGGATATTGTGTCACTGCAGGAGAGGTTCAAATGTGTCTCTGACTTTGGATATGTGCACCCCTGGCACCACAGAGCCATATGGAATGCTGCTGTCTCCTCGAGACCAGAGTACACAAGAGTACTTGGAGAATGCATCCAACCCTCTGACACCGGCACAACTACATATGCGTGCTCTGGATGATGCTGTCCTACAAGCTGAGTTCTATGTGAGATTAATTTCAAATATATATTTATACCCACCTACAGAGTATGTACATTACAAAATTTAGAAGTAATTACTGTGGGAAATTTTTATTTTCCAATTAACTTAAATTATAATAGATAAAAAAAAGACTTAGCATTCAGTTTATCTGGATGAAGTAGGCTGGAGTTTATTGGAGCAACAAAGCCCAAGTGAGCCAACGCAATGCTAGTTCAAGAACAGAGCAGACTAGAGAACTCAATGCACACCCCTTTTATACTGTTGACTGAAGGAGGGTCTCAAACACTGTATCCTCCCTTTATTTTATTTTATTTTGTTCTTTCTTCAGTTTGCCAAATTTGGTACACTTCTTACGGTTGTTGTTTTTTTTTTTTTTTGCCAAATTGGTATCCTTGTTTTTTCTTATTTCCGTTTGGCAAATTTGGTCACTTGTTCCAGATTTTTTTTTTCGTTATGGTTTTTATTCGCCTTTATCTTTAAGTCTAATACCTATAACCCATTCATATATTGTATCTGTCCCCTTACACCACGTATGTTTCAGCATGGCCTCTCTCTTGCAGAAGCACCTTATTAAGAAAGTCCCTTGTTCGTTGTTTGTATATTTCAGGCTTTTTCAGGCTGACCTCTCTTCCTATTCATGCAAATATTATGCTCACTATGGTTTTATGCAAGAAAGCACTCTGCTTCTCTGGGCTCTCTGTGTTTTACAATTCATCCCATATTAGTTTTAAGTTATTAAGTTTTAATAGCAAACCTTAGTTTAAAGGTGTATGTGGTTGTATTTAGTACTTGATTAAAGTGAATATATTGGGTATATATGTGATTACTACTTGGTTAATGTGAATATATGTGATTAAATATGTTTTATCTAAAAACATGCTTACATTACTGTGGTAAACCACAATCATACCTGCTCTTATTAAAAAAGTTTTAATAAATTTTATCTCAGTAAACAAGTGAGGTCTTGAAATGCGAGCACTGTTGTCTCTCTGGTCTTAATCATTACAGCCACTATTCTTTTCAAAGATAAAGTGCAGGTTAGTTTTTTTTTATTTTTACTTTATATTTTGTAATCATTATTTTGATATTAATATTTTTGGGTTGTGGAATGAATAATTGAAGTTTCCATAATTTCTTATGGGAAAATTTGCTTTGATATACGAGTGCTTTTGGACAGGCATTGTAGAATTGTAGAAGGGTTTTTGTTCTTTTTTCCCCAGGGTTGTATGCTATGGCCTTTAAAATCACAATGTTCGACCCAGTCAAACCAAGGTGCACTGCTCTTTTCTGTTGGCCCACTGCCTTACTAGTCACTTTCTATAAAATTAAACAAAAATACAGCAAGTATGCTCTAAAATTTTGATGATTTTCTGTAGAAGCTTGTCAGTCTCTCATATCATTTGGGACACATTTTGGCACACTCTTCATTACAACATTGCTTCAGTTTAATGATGTTTGAGACCTTTATTTATTCATAGGTCTCGAGATTCACAAAAAGATGCCATTCCAATACATTGTTTTTTTGTTATTCTTTTGAAGAACCAAATAATTCAAATTTTATTTATTTCATGAATCTAAAGGACATTGCTCCAGAACTTTTAATTTGTTTTTAATTTGTTTAGCTGCAATCTTGCAAACTAAGTTATGTTGGCACTTAGTTGGCACTTACATTTTCTTTATAGAAGGATTGTTTTGTTATCCACCCTTCAGTGAAGGGCATACTTATTAATTTTTTGTTTAATTCTCCTGTCATGAGCATAAATATTTAATTCATTTATAGAGGCCTATGGGTCACATTATCTAGGTAACTAATGTTACATTGATTACTCTTAAAGGGCAATTTTTCCGATTGCAAATCTCATTGAGACATCCTTCTTGTGACTCTGTCCAAAACAGGAGGCACCTATGAACTTTGTGGACCCAAAGGAATATAACATTCCAGGTGTAGTGAGGAAGAACCGCTACAAAACTATCCTGCCAAGTGAGTAGTTTAAAGGTTTAAAGAAGTTTGTTTTTGTTTAAAATTATAATATATATATATATACAGACCAAAAGTTTGGACACACCTTCTCATTCAAAGAGGTTGAATTTGTATTATGGCAAGAAAAAAGCAGCTAAGTGAAGAAAAAAACGAGTGGCCATCATTACTTTAAGAAATGAAGGTCAGTCAGTCGGAAAAATTGGGAAAACTTTGAAAGTGTCCCCAAGTGCAGTCACAAAAACCATCAAGCGCTACAAAGAAACTGGCTCACATGCGGACCGCCCCAGGAAAGGAAGACCAAGAGTCGCCTCTGCTGCGGAGGATAAGTTCATCCGAGTCACCAGCCTCAGAAATCGCAGGTTAACAGCAGCTCAGATCAGAGAGCAGCTCAATGCCACACAGCGTTCTAGCAGCAGACACGTCTCTAGAACAACTGTTAAGAGGAGACTGTGTGAATCAGGCCTTCTAGGTAAACCTGCTAGGAAACCACTGCTAAGGACAAGCAATAAGCAGAAGAGACTTGTTTGGGCTAAAGAACACAATAAAGAACACAAGAAAGAAAACTCTTTGAATGAGAAGGTGTTTCCAAACTTTTGGTCTGTACTGTATTTGGGTTCATGAAACCTTCTGTAGATTATATCAGTAATGGACCATGCATTTCAAAACATGGGCCTTCAGTGAGCTTAACAAGAGTGATCTCTAAACAAAAAACTGTCTACATGTTTCACTTGAAATTCATATTAACTTTTGTAAGCACTTGAATATCTAATTATTACTACCTTAAAATAACATCTAGGTATTGCAAGAGAATTACTTATGAAGGTGTGTTAATTAATATACATCATAAACTTGTGCAATAAGTGACGCACAAGAAAACATTCCACATTCCACCTGACTGGTGTCCAATTATCAAGAGATCAAGAGTTTAATGACTGCTAGTTTTAGAGGTGGGTAGTAACAAATACTTGAGTACTTGAGTAGTCTTTTCACCAAATACTTTTTTACTCTACTTGAGTAATATTTTGGATGACTACTTTTTACTTCTACTTCAGTGATAATTTGGCTACTCATTTCAATTCAGTTGAATTTTATTTGTATAGCGCTTTTAACAATTGTCATCATCACAAAGCAGCTTTACACAATCAAAATAATTATTTAAGTTTGTATGAAATGTGAATGTGTATGAATCAAAATGGTCAGATAGTCCCTGATGAGCAAGCCGAGGGTGACAGTGGCAAGGAAAAACTCCCTGAGATGGCAGTGGGAAGAAACCTTTAGAGGAACCGGCCTCAACAGGGAACCCATCCTCATTTGGGATAAAACAGAAAGCAGGAATTGATCTGCATTCATACTGTGTGTTAGGTGGCAGGAAGTTCAGTATAACAGTTGTTAACAGATGCTAATTGATGTTCATATGGAGTCCAGGTAGTTATTGGAGGCTCAGGTAGACTTGTAGGAAATTCCAGTCCTAAACTATCGAGCGACTGTAGCCAAGTCCGCAGAGAAACAGCTGTCAACATCAGTCGAGGCCAGAGCTGTCTTCATAGTAGAGTGAAACCATCCCCAGACGCATCCCAAAGAGACACACGGGACATCCATGTGACAAGAACTCCAACCAGAAGCAAGGCACCAGGATGAGTCAGGCAGGTCCAGAGGGCAGAGGGAGTCTGGATCACTGGCAGCTCAGGAATGACATGTGTAGCTCGACAGAGAGAGGGAAAGAGAGAGAGGGGAGCAGAAGAGGAGAGATAACAGTTAGGTATGGTCACAGACACATACTGTATAAGGTATATTTAGTGTAGAACAGCATAACTATAACAGCATAACTAAAAGCGAGAGCCAGAAGGAAACATAGACATGAGGGCTCCCTGAGATGAAAAGCAACCTATCACCTCACCGTCAACAAACCTGAGTGATCAATGAGAGTGAGGAAGACAGTATCTAAACATACCAGTTCACCAGAATACTCTAGGCAAATCTATTTACAAAATGCTTGGCTAAATAAATAGGTTTTTAGCCAAGACCTACACACTGAGACTGTGTCTGAGTCCTGAACTGACATCATAACTTTGGGTCTTTGTAAGAAAGCTCTGCCCTCTCTTGAGATCGAAGTAGGCATGATGGATTGTAAGACACTAGCAATTCACTCAGATACTGCGGCGCGAGACCATTTAATGCTTTATATGTCAAAAGTAGTATTTTAAAATCAATGCGAAATTTCACAGGGAGCCAATGAAGTGAAGATAAGACAGGAGTGATGTGCTCTTATCTTCTGGTTCTAGTGAGGACTCTGGCTGCTGCATTCTGAACTAATTGAAGCTTGTTTATGCACCTATTTGAACATCCAGACAGTAAAGCGTTGCAATAGTGGTACTGTGCAGTAGAGGTGATAAAAGCATGAACTAGTTTTTCTGCATCGTTTAGTGACATTATATTCCTTAACTTGGCAATATTTCTGAGGTGAAAGAATGCTATCCTGGTGATATTGTCTTCATGAGCTCCAAATGAAAGACTAGAATCTATAATCACACTGAGGTCTTTTACTGTTGCACTAGATAGAAGAGAAAGGCCATCTAAAATTACAGTGTGATCTAACATCTTCTAGCTGCATGCGGTCCTATGATTATGTAAGGGACTACCACCAGAGGTCGCTGTGTGCGCATGTTTGTTTCTGTTTTGTAGTTTTTGTTAGTCGACTCAGTTTCCCAGAAGGCACCTCGGTCAGGTCATGCAGGTGCTCACCTGAACTGAGATAGCTCATCATTAGGATTATTATAAATAGCTGGTTGTTCTGGGAAACTGGGTCGAGCATTAATCCTGTCAGTGGGCATATGTTTTGGTTTGGTTTTGTTTTGATTATGTTTTATTTTATTTATGTTTGTTTAGCTGGGCTCTGTAATGTTTGATGATTTGTATAATGTGTGTGTCTTTTTGGTTCATTTTGTGTATTTGTGTGTATACTGTGTGGTGTGTCTCTAGTATGTTCCAGTGTGCTCTCTTAGCTTCCTGTGTGCTCCCTTAGCCTCCTGTGTGCTCCCTTAGCTTCCTGTGTGCTCCCTTAGCTTCCTGTGTCCTCCCTTAGCTTCCTGTGTGCTCCCTTAGCTTCCTTTGTGCTCCTCTAGCGCGGTCCCCTAGCCTCTAGGGCGGTCCCCTAGCCTCTAGGGCGGTCCCCTAGCCTCTAGGGCGGTCCTCCAGTCTCTAGTCTCCCTTTCCCGTTCAGTCTTTAGTCTCCCTGTCCCGTTCAGTCTCTAGTCTCCCTGTCCCGTTCAGTTTCTAGTCTCCCTGTCCCGTTCAGTCTCTAGTCTCCCTCTCCCGTTCAGTCTCAAGCCTCCCTGTCCCGTTCAGTCTCAAGCCTCCCTGTCCCGTTCAGTCTCAAGCCTCTCTGTCCCGTTCAGTCTCAAGCTCTCGTGTCAGTCCTAAGCTCTTGTGTCAGTCCTATAGGGTCTGAAATGCTTAATGTGGTCTGAAATGCTTAATGTGGTCTGAAATGCTTAATAGGTCATGTATATGCTAAAAGTGCTTTTAAATCCTAAAAGAGACTGTAAACACTTCGAGAGACTGTGTATGTATGTGTTTGTCCAGAGCCCATGTATGTATTTTGTTCGTTCCTTTTTGTTAATTAAAGACTTTTTCTGTTTTAAAACTACCCCTCTGCGCCTATGCTTGCCTTCTCTGCCCACGGCAATAACATCCGCCCGAACTGCCTGTCATACCAGTTTGTGACAGATTAGAACTTCTGTCTTATCAGGATTAAGCAGAAGGAAGTTAATTAGCATCCAGTCTCTTATATCCTTTACGCATTGCTCAACTTTAATAAGCTGGTTTCTCTCATCTGGTTTTGCTGAGACGTATAGCTGTGTGTCATCAGCATAACAGTGAAAATTTATATCATGTTTACGGATAATGTTGCCCAAAGGAAGCATGTAAAGGGAAAAAAGCAGTGGGCCTAAAACAGAACCATGTGGGACACCAAACTCCACTAGAGAGCATGCAGAATAATTACCATTTAAATCTACCCACATCTGGCCCACATGTTTAGCTGAAGAAACTAAATTATTGTCTCCTATGCAGGAATAACATTTTTTAATTGCTGATCTGTTATAGGTATATTATCACCTACATGATTATTTATTAAATTATTTGGATTAAAATTGAAAGTCTGAATTTGTGCCTAATATTTTCAAATCTGTCATTGAAAAAAAACATATGGTCCTCATTACTACATGTTATTGGTGTGCATAAGTCTGTGGTGGTCTTATTCCTGGTTAATTCTGATATAGTATTACATACAAATCTAGGATTGTTTTTATCTCCTATAAGAATGGAGAAATACATATAGTAGATCTAGCATGACGAATAGCCTTTCTATATGCTTTCATACCATGCTGTTTCAAAAACTACTACCATTTCCTTTGATGCAAATACTTACATTTGAGGTTTTTAAATGGTGTTTCTGAAGGTGTGAGTGATCATTATACCAGTGTGCCAGTTTTTCTACCAGATTATTTTTATGGGGAGCTACGTACAATATCTAGAGCATAATGGAATGTTGACTCTCGAAGCATTTAGTCACTTCAGACTGATGGTCAGACGGTGATCCAATCATAGCTGATAATTCTGGGCGATTACTGATAAAGGTATGTACAGTAGCTATGTGTTTAATGGAGTAGCATGGCATGGTACATATTACTATAACATTTTGAATAAGATGAGATAAAGATATAAATTATTTTCAGATTGTGGATCTGGCTATATTTTTTATATATTTGGATAGATAAATTTGTGCGTATGCATTTACAATGTCTGGCCCAAAAAAAAGGGCATTATTCCTCATAAAGTCTTGATCTGAAGATATGGTTATTGTCTTTGTTCAAATTATGGTGCATTAATACTATGTTCCATGAGATGCTTAGTGTATTTGGATTTTGAGGATAGTTTTCCCAGGTTTGAGTCTTTGAATATATGTACTTAGAGAGGTTCAGGTCTAAAGGTAATCTTCATCTCCCTCTTTTGGCCAGTTCTGGTTACCGCAGACTTTGATGAACGATATTTGCCATCATGTCTTTAGTATACACGTGTCCCTCAAGAAGGCAACACAGTGGTGTAGTGGATAGCACTGTCTTCTACCTAGAGGGAATTGAACCACTAGGGTCTAAGTTCAATTCCCGGCCAGGGTCCATTCCCGTGTATGGAGTTTGCATGTTTTCCCTGTGCTTGGAGAGTTTTCTCCAGGTACTCTGGTTTCCTCCCACAGTCCAAAGACCTGCAGATTAGGCAAATTGGCATTCCCAAATTGCTTGTAGTGTGTGTATGTGTGTGTGTGTGTGTATGTGTGCCCTGCAATGGATTCAGGGTGTACCGCGCCTTGTGCCCTAAGTCACCTGGGATAGGCTCCAGGCCCTATAGACGATGAGTGAGTGATGTCCCTGAGGGGAGTATTGTGAGTGCAAATTATTTCTATCATTCATACATTTAGCCTTTTTAACTTGGACCCCTTGGTTCTCACAATAATATGTATGAGATTTTGGCATGTTTCCTCTATGCATCCAGTTAAAAGTTACTCACAAATCTACTCAATGTCTGACTTGTAATTGCAACCCTGTACACAGGATATGCATTATAAACAATGATTGAATGAATAATTCCCCCTAAACCCTGTTAGTAAGATTTGCCTGTGCATTTTGTTGGTTAGTCGCTTTGTAATGGTGGGTCTGAAGTATGCGGGCCCGGAGTTTTGGTGGGTGCTTGTCCAACATTCTGGAGTGGGGATCTGGTATGATATCTATGGCTAAGTTGCAACATGGTGCTGGTATCAGGAGGTACAGCCTGATATAATCATATACAGTTGTGACCCAACCAGTCCTGGTTCAGGGTTTGGTCGGCTCTGAGATGCCCTTTCTGCCTATCATAGTTGCGGAGAGTACTCAGTTGAATTGTCCGCCAAGCCCAAATCAGACTGGTTATTCTGATGAGAGCGCTCAGTTGGTATTGAAAGGGAACAGCTGAAAGACAAAGAATATCAAACCGAGCAAAGATTTTTTATTACATTTTTAATCGGAAACCGAGCAAGTATTAGTTCACGAGCGCCGAGTATCATGTATCACGACTCTTATTTTGACACTGAGTGGCAAGTGATCACAACTGAGCCAATGATTTTTCTCTCTCTTGCACTGCGGGAATTATGGGTAATCGTCTCCCCTGCTGCGCGCGTAATTTGACACAGACACACACACACACACACACAGATCTCCCCGGCTGCACACGCGCTTTATTTACACAGAAAACTCAGCTCTGTCGTGATTCTTTTCAAATTAACGTGCTGGTTAATTTGTTATTTTTTATTTTTTACTTTACAGCAGCGATTCCGTTAGTATGCTCACGCGAGTGTCATTAGAGAGAATTCTTTTTTTCCTCTTAAAACAGTGTTTGCATTGTGTATGTTAGTTGTGAAACTTAAAAAGCGAGGTGTGGGAGGGAGAAGGAGTTTTACTGTTTAATTCCACACACACACACACACACACACACACATACAAATACACGGCGCCTGCGCGCACAAATGGAAGGACCAGTATATAATAAAGCTTTGTAAGATACATAAGCTTTATAAGACTCTACTTTTATATAAGGGCACTCACAATGATGTCAAACGTTATGATTTTGTAATATAATGAAAGCAAACAGTGTGCGCTATTCTGTATTGGTTTAGGTCCGTGGTTCCCAAAGTATGGGGTGCGCCCCACTAGTGGGGAATACAGACATGACAGGTAGGGCGCAATGAACGGGAGGAAATTAGTGGTAAATAATAGGAAAGTACCTATTCTAATTCATACTGTTCTTTATTGACAATGAAGATCGACACTCAAAACAAAACAATCACATACAAAGAAATGGATCATTTAATACAAGTAAATTAAAATAACATCAGTTGGGGGTCGGGAGAAAAAGTGGAACTATAGTGCAACAATAACGCTTTAACGTCGGCATGTTAATTGCAATGTAACAGTATAAGGAAACTTTCGGTATTATATATGTAATTATCATTCATTCCAATGTGTATGCTGATGTTTTTGTATTTTTGTTTAAAAACTTATATTTTATCAGGCAATAGTAGTCTGCTTTTTGATCCTGATTTGATCTTGATTCTGAACAAAAGGGAAGATCAATAGCGTTCTACCCTTTTTGTTGGTGTGTGGCATTTTGCGATGATCCCTAAATCATTCGTTGCGCAGTAGAGAATAATGGGATTTATGCTTTTAAACATGTCTAATTTAAGCGCTTAATCGAGAAAAAGGCGGGTGTAGCTTAAAGACAATGTAGAGAGGAAATATACATGTATGTATATGTGGGTATCTTATTTGAGGGTTTATTTACTCAGCTATTGAAGCTGGAGATGCAAATATAAAACTAACTTTACCGTGGTCACAAACCAGGTCAGTAGTGTACGAAGTGGGAATAATAACATCAATAAATTTGTTACATGGACCACAAAAAAGCGGGCGATTCAGCACTATCAGCCTAATCAACCAAAAAGCCAGCCGAAAAGAAAATATGATACGCCGATCTAACGCTTGGATTCATGGTGGGAATGGTGAGGGCAGAGGAAAGACCCATATGTGTTGTGTGTCCTAAACCGCTGGCAGCAGACAGCATGAGACCCAACAAATTAGGAAGACACTTAGAGACAACACACCCCAGTCACATTAATAAGCCTCTTGACTTCTTTGAAAGAAAGCTGGCAGAAGAATCGCATGGTAAAATCTGAATCAGTTAACAGCAAAGCACAAATTGCTTCATTCAAAGGTGCATACAGAAATGCCCAGTGCAAAAAAACTACAAATGATTGCTGGGCAGCCCCCCTCTCCCACAATTATGTATACAGATACAGATATGTATTTTATCTGTTTTGAACTTGGTGTTATTTGATATTATTGTTTTTGAAATTGATATTTCAATAAATAGTAAACTTGGCCAATTTCGTTATCATTTTGTTGACAAGTGGGGCTTGGAAATTCGCCCTCCCCCTTAAGAGGGGAATGACAAAAAATGTTTGAGAACTACTGGTTTAGGTGAACTTGAGCGTGTCAGGAAATAACCCGAAACTTTGTGTATAGTGAGATACAGTACAGAAAGCGAAATGTCTGTTTTTACATAAACTAATAAAAAACAAATTTTAGATGATGTAATTTGTATGAAACTTGAATATAGGTGCATCCACTGTTGCAAAGATGACAAAATAACATGATCACCTACATCACTACATCTGAAACCAAAGAAATCATTAATGTATCAATGAATTATTAATATGGTCAAAGTCAGTCTTCTTCTAGTCTAGTCTACTTCTGCCGGTGCGCTCTGGAAAACTTTGTGTGTGCGGTTGAGCGCTGATTAGACTACGTAGGAAATTAAAGAGGATCACGATGCCGGCTTAACATCCCGAGCCCAAACAAATATTATGAGTAAATAACAAAGTTTAGAAAACATTTTTATACATTTTATTATTATTATTATTATTATTATTATTATTATTATTATTATTACACATTATTATTATGAATTATTATATAAATTTTTATGTAGACTATATAAAAAAAATTCTGTATCTACTTTTAGGTGTTCCAGTTGTCACTGTTCTTATATGGCACTTTGTCAGGGTAAACTGTTCAGTGACAACCCAGTAAAACCCGTGTAAATGCTCATTGCTGCGCTGTTTGGGGAGGGGGAATGACAACAAGGGTTTGAATGAAGGAAAAAATCTATGTTGTTTTTCTGGGGCACTGTTGTTGATTTTGCGTTTGGACGTCTTTGTGAGAGATGCCACTCTTTGTGATCTGAATGTGTTATGATTGAGGTGGGGCAGCTTTGTTTCAGGGGGTGGTGGCTTTTGCATGGCGGAAGGAAGTGTGGGATCAGTGGTAGTGGTATATAAATACTTGTTAAATTGGCGCTGCTTTTTGCAAAGTTAGAGTAAAATAAATGTCAATAGGAGTACCGCAGAAATGCAACAAAACACAAATATATACTTGCGTAATAAGCGATGCCTTTTGCGACGTGGGGCACACGCCAATGAGCAGCTTTATTTCGGGCATAGTATACTCAAATCACAAAAAACAAAAACAACAGAGCACAAATATATACTCGCTTAATAAATGCTGCCTTTTGCAACGTGGGGGCACGTGCCAATGTGTGAAGAATCTGAATGTATAAGTGTCAACAGCTGAGACATCAATTGCCAGGTGTCAATACAGTAGGTGTTACATATTCATGAAATTGTGGAATATTCAGTGAAACAGAGGCTCTGCAGAAAAAAGTTAGGCACAACAGTCACTTTACCCCAAATAAAAGGTCTTTCTGAGTGTTATAATTTAGTTGTTTTGCTATGGGCACAGACCCAAGTCTCTCATTAACTCAGTTCTGCGTATTTTCTTTGACGTAAGTTGTGTCGTATAAAAGTCGCCAATTAATTTAACATATTTACATCAGCCACGTAATGAAAGCCCATTTTGTGCTTTATGTAAATAAGTGAAATTTGGTAAAGATTTGAAATTTACACAAATTTAAAAAGAGGTCTGAAGTTCTGCAGGTCTTCAGAAAGGCCTCAAACCCCAGAAGGTTAAAAGTAAACCTCGTTCCAGGATCTGACTTGAGTTAGTTTAAAGTGGTGATGGGTGAATTATTTGGATTTGAATGTTTGTCATTGTAAAGCACACACAGTAATACTAAAACTACAACAATCAAGAACGAATAGCAAATTAAGAGACCATGATTATACTGCATAAATATTATACAATCCCTTGAAAAATCGTATGAAACATTTACACAAATGTAAGATTTTTTTAAATTTTCTATTCTGAATTTACAGTTATTTCTATATTTAAAGTTTGATGTCTTTAAATAACTTTTTTAAATAATAACAATAAACAGATACAAACAGAGATAGGCGATATAACAGTTAATGCTTTGTACAAATAAAATTGTCAACGAGTGAAACTGATTGTCTGTTTAAACAACATTTAACCAATTTCCTTTTTTTTAACTCATTATTGTGCAGTAAATGTCAATAGCTGTAGTTCAGATTTTTCATTCATGTTTTATAAAGTACTGAGTGTATAAATTACCATCAGTGTAGTATTTCTTCGATACAACATATTGTTATGAGTTTTTTATGACTTAATCTCTAGTTACAATTAAAAACTGAGTTAAAAGAGATCATGATACTCAGTAGGAACCTTAGATAACCTGGAGATCTCCCCTTGAGAGATGGGTAAGATCTGGACGTAATGAGGAAAGGCAGGTAGAATTTCAGTCCAGGATGCTCCTCCTTACCCTGTCAATGTGAAGGTTGTGTAGTCTTAACCATGGGAGGCCTAGAACCATTGGTGCATGAGTCCTTTTTATAATGAAAGTAATGGTTTCTGCATGGTTACCAGAAACCTGCAGTGTGGTGGGTGATTAAGGAGAGCTTACTGCCATCAAAGACCTGTACTCTGAACGGTTGATTCAATGGTGTGGATGGAATCTTGAGTGGTGACATCATTCCTGAAGAGATTAAATTCTGGTTTGCTCCAGAGTATTCTAGGCCATGTATAGCTGATTGCCGTGGATCATGATCACGAAGGTCTGTGAAAGAGTAGTGTGTATGCCCCCCCCCCCCCTGCACAGCAAAGCCCGACCTTTTAACAGACAGGTTTGTACAGCATTCGTCTGACCACAGTAAAAGCAGGCGCCATCGTCCTTCTGATGTTGATGTCCCTTGGGCGAAATGTGTGTGCAGTCGACATGCATAGGTTTAGAGTGGGGCCAGGTTAGAGACTGGTGCATGTAGGTTAAGGGCCTGATGATGCTCTTTTTGTCAGGTTTGTTTCCTTGTCGATACCAGTCACCAGATCAGTGAGTCCCTGAAGGTTGGATGGGAACTCTCAGGCTGCTAATTTAACCTTGACTGGGTCAGAGAGTCAATGGAGAAGGGTCAAAGAGTGCTTGATCATCCCAACCACAAGAGGGAGGCAAAGTCCAGAAATCAATAGCATAGTTGGAGACAGGCCGAGATCCCTGGCATAGTCCAAGTACCTGGGATGTCGCCTGATGCAATGTGAATAAATGATCAGAAGCCCTCTTCATTTCGGCCATAATGGTCTTGTATGTGTAGCAGCTGGGAACCTGGCCATTCCACAGGGCTGTCCCAGAAAGGAGGGTAATGATATAGGTGACCTTGGACCGTTCAGTGGGAAAAGATGAAGTCTGCAGTTCAAACATAAGGAAACACTGAGACAAAAATGCGTGGCAGGTGGACGGGTTTCTGTCATAGGTGGATGGAGCAGGGAGACGTAGGTTATGACTGATGGAATGCACAGGAGGAGGAGGCTAGAGAATTGGAGCTGGAGGCGGCTGTGTCTGCTTCATCTGTGCTGTGAGAGCAGTGAAGGCCGCTGTGATGTTATGAAGGGTGTTAGTGATCTGCTGGATGTCTTGCTGGCGAGTACCTCTGAGCCCCCTGTTTCTCTAGCGCCACTCTCAGCTATGAAGCCTCTGCTAGATCAATGAATGGCTAGTTTACACTGGAAAGCGGAAGTGTCGACCCAGTGTGTGGAGAGCAAGAAAACAATGCTTGCAGACGATGAATCTTCTACGAAGTGAAGCAGAAGAATCATGCAGAGAGTTTGATTTGCTTGTGGTCGTGGAACAAGCGAGAATCGAGAAGTCCTTGATCAAAGCTCGTGGTCGAAAGACAATTCCAAAGACTGACAACAGTAAATCTGTGAAGGCAGTAAATCTGTAATGTAAGACGATGGCGGGGTGGGTAAAATAAAGTGTGGTTTATTTATTTAGCAATTCCTGTGCAGATTAATTTTGGATTATCATTCACTTTAATTTGATAATTAAGTCAATATTAACCTTTTTTAACATATCCTGTTAAACTATCCTATAAGTAACAATAGCATAGTAAGTATAGCCCAATCAAATGCAGTTAGTGTGCTATTTCAACCTGAAGGTTTTGGATCAGGCGCTTCAAGTTCTTCTACACCAAAATTGTGTTCATGGAACTCACAAACCATGTTTTCATGGACCTCTCTTTATGTGTCATTGCCATGATGCGGCATATTTGGGCTTCTTATGTCTGATGTAAGAGTATCAAAATGCTACAACACATTGTACTGTAAAAAGCACGCAAAAATTCTTAGACAAGAAATTCTTCTTTCATTTAATTATTAGACACATTTAATTACACGCATAACGTAAATTTATTGGCTACATTTATTGATAATCTTTAACATTCATGTTTCAGACACACACAGCAGGGTTTGCCTTCAAGGAACAAAGGACGATGACTTTCTCAGCACATACATCAATGCTAATTACTTGAAGGTAAGTGTTGTTTATAGTTTGGCTCGCAGTATGCTCTTCTATATGTACAATTGTCTAAAAATGTACTCTTTTGTATTATATAGATTTCTTCATTAATTATTCCTAAATATGTACTAATGTTCATATAAGAATGAATATACAATAACAATGCTATATAGCAATACATGTACCAAAATACATAAAAATGACACCCATAATATTACTGCCATTTTTTCAATTAAAGGTAAAAATAAATATATTATTAAATGACAATATCTTGTTAAACAACTGAAAGCTATAGCTGCTTTTAGGTCAGGTCAGGCACATTGTATTGCACAAGTAGTTAGTTAGTTCTGTTGCATGCTTCTGTGGATGTTCATATGTCTGCATGGGTTCTGCATGGCTCCGGTTCCCTGGTTTAACTTAGATCAGGGCTGTGGAGAGACATTAGAGGGTCAGATATATGTTAAACGTGGGCATATGAACAAGCCAGAAGAAGGCACAGTGGCATAATGGTTAGCACTGTGGCCTTGCATTTCCAGGGTTGAGGGTTCGATCCCTGCCTCTGGTCTGTGTGCGTGGAGTTTGCATGTTTTCCCTGTGCTTGGTGGTACT
>JAAGKR010006187.1:14895-25389 GCA_011419295.1 Clarias macrocephalus | reverse complement strand
AATGTGTGCAGGACATGAGAGATTGGATGTTAATTAATTTTCTTCTGCTTAATCCTGATAAGACAGAAGTTCTAATCATAGGACCACAAGCAGCTAGAAGTAAGCTTTCTGATCACACTGTAAGTTTGGATGGCCTGTCTGTTCCATCAAACAGTAAAAGACCTTGGTGTGATTATATATGCCAGCCTTTCATTTGAAGCACATGTAGAGAATATTACCAGGATAGCTTTCTTTCACCTTAGAAACATTGCCAAGATAAGAAATATATTGCCACTAAATGATGCAGAAAAACTAGTTCATGCTTTTTTCACCTCTAGGTTGGACTATTGTAACACCTTACTGTCTGATTGTTCAACTAGGTGTATAAACAAGCTTCAGTTAGTACAGAATGCAGCAGCGAGAGTCCTCACTAAAACCAGAAAATATGAGCACATTACACATTATTTTATCTACACTGCATTGGCTAGCTGTGAAATTTTGCATCGATTTTAATATACTACTCTTGACGTATAAAGCATTAAATGGTCTTGCGCCGCAGTACCAGAGTGAACTGCTAGTGTCTTACTCAGGAACAACTGTGCTCCACACATTTGGGGGCAGTTGTAAGAAAGTACGTGCCGATAAGTGAACATCCACATGTGCGCAATCGAGGTGTGGACTGACGGGCTTCAACACAACCAGAGTGCACACGATAGGAATGAGAGGAACCAAAGAAAAAAAGGTGACTGTCTTTGCGTGGCCTAGTCAGAGCCCAGACTTTCATACCCCCCCACCCTTTCAAACAAAAAACAGTTGTGGAATTAATTAAAGACTGTAGTCCACAAACAGTCACCATGAGATCTAACTTAAATTGAGCCATACTCCCAAGAAGAATGGGCAAATATTGCAAAGTCTAGACGTGTAAAGCGGTATGTGCCATTGACAACGCGATTAGCTTTACCTTTTTAAATATACAAGTCATTTTTAGGAGAGGTGATCCTTTTCCAAATAAGTGATTGGTTTTTTCTTTTCTTTCTTTTTTTTTTTTTAAATATAAGTGTTATATCGTTCATTTGGATTTTAAAAGTTGCACTCAGTTTATACAGCTGGATAAAACAAAAATTGTGTCTTCTGTGTCTTCCTATCAGGGTCTAAGCAATAGAATGTGCCCACTATAACATAGACAATTATGTTGAATTTAATAAAGATTAAACTAGATGTGAATAAGATGGGATCATTCAAAACATACAGTGCCATGAAAAGGTATTTGCCCCTTTTTGATTTTCATATTTGTCACACTTACATGATTGAACAAAAAGATCAAGATAAGAGAAATTATCCACAAATGGAAAAAAAGCGGTGAACCCTTCCAGGAGTGGCTAGTCTACCAAAATGACTCCAAGATCATAACGACTACTCATCCAGGAGCTCATATAAGAACCCAGAACAACAACTGCATCCAGAACTGTCCAAAAACTAACCTTCCTGTTTTTGAAACTCCAACTCAGGTATGTTATAATGGATAATATTCAGCTTGTTCAGTGTGTGGAGTACAAGATGTTTAGACATTCTTCCTCCATCATTAATGATAACTTTATATGTGGTAGATGTGTATTAGTTAGCACTCAGCAGCATACTCGCACAGCCAAAGGTAACGATAAGGCTGGCCCACCATAGCACACCTCCTCTGCACTTCACGTTGTGGCGCCGGACATAACAGGCAATCTTAGGTTCTCAAAGATAGTGATACATGCTGGAGCTAATGATATATGTTTTCATAAGTCAAGAGTTTAGTAAGAATAACTTTACATAGGTGTTTAACAAAGATGATGTGCAATGCAGTAGTATGCTCTGGCCCCATCCCATTAAGGCCTAGCTTACAGCAGGTAATGGTCGCTGACCTGCTGGATGTTCAGGTGGTGCTCCGAAAATGGGTGTAATTTTGTGGGCAAAGCTGGCCTGTTAAGAGCCCAGGCCTGGGAGCAGACAAACCCAATTGCCTCCTAGCTGAGTTATCATTTAGATTCCACCATACTGAGCCTTGGTCTGTTCCCTGAGCTAAACAACATTTCTGAAAGACCGCCAAAGTCTCTTTTAGTGATCTAATTAATATAGAGACCACAAATTTACAGCACATTGGACACACAGTCACCACTTCTGATCTGACTAAAGTGCTTGCTGTTAACCCTTAGGAGTCTGAGCGTGTTTGGGGGCCCTGACGAAGTTCTGACATGTCCTGACATTTGTATATTTTTCAGTTACTTATAAACATATAAATATCTAAAGGCTAACTACATTGTATTCAGCACAAACTGGGCTACAGTAATAAGTGAGCAGCATGTATGTACAAGTTTGTATTTTGGAGAAAATAACAGTTATGCGTGATTATTGAAAACAACAAAAAATATATCACTGAAATAAGTTCACAAAACACATTCATAACATTTGTTTACAAGACTTTTTTTGTTTGTTACCTGGATCTTGTAGCCTAGAGTTTTACTTCAAAATGGTGTGATAATCATCTTGATCACTCATTCACTGAAAACAATATATCCATTTACATTTTCGAAAACACTTTTTGTTTTTGGAAAGGCCGTATGCGAGACCTAAATGGACTCGTGCTCCAGTAACTGAGTGAACTGCTAGTGTAGAGTATTATCATGAACTTCCCCACTCTTTTTGATCACTCAGGTTTGTTAATGGTGGGCTGACTGTCGAGCTACCCTTGCTGCTCCCGAGCTCCCAGTGATCCAGACCCCCTCTGCTCTCCAAACCTGTCTGATTCCATTATCACCCAAACGAGGATGGGTTTCCTATTAAGTCTGGTCCACCTAAAGGTTTCTTCCTATTGCCATCTCAGGGAGTTTTTCCTTGCCACTGTCGCCCTTACCCTTGGCTTGCTCATCAGGGACAATCTCATTATCTAGACAAATTTTTTCTCACACATACACACTTACATAAATTTTCTTTTCATTTTTTGAGATGAGAATTTTGAATTGAAGTGATTCATCCTGGTGCCCCGCTTCTGGTTGGAGATCTTGTTGCATGGAGCCTTGTGTGTTCTGCTTGGGATGCGTGTGGTCATTAGGGACACTTACACTTAGATGGTCCACTTACCTACATAAAGATGGTCTAGACTTGGCTGATGCAGACAGCTGTTCTTTGAGAACTTGTGACTGCTGTGACTTAGTAGTTCAAAAGCATTATACAAATAAAATTTAAGTAAACTGAATTGTCAGTTTAAAGGTTCATGATTCAACCATAAGAAAAGACCAGTTCCCAGGCAAAATACACTGCTGACTAAAAAGAACACAAAGGCTCATCTCACATTTCCATCTGGTGGACCTGCAACATCTGGTGTCAATCTTACATAGCATTTCATAAAAAGATCATCATACCAACATCATGGTGGTAGTTTGATGGTCTGTGACTGCTTTGCAGCTTCAGGACCTGGGCAACTTGGCATAATTGATGGAACCAGATCTACCAGAAAATCCTGAAGGAGAATGTCTGGCCAGCAGTTCATGACTTCAAGCTGAAGTGTACTTGGGTTATGCAGACAATGTCCAAAACACACCAGAAAGTCCACCTCTGAATGGTTTAAAAAATATAAAATTAAGGTTTTGGAGTGGATTAATTAAAGTCCGGGCTTAAAGTCGATTGAGATACTGTGTTGTTTAGTTAAGTCATGACCGACTCTTCATGACCTCATGTACCATACCATGCTAGGCCTTTCTAAATGCTTTCCATGGATTTTTCTTGGCAAGGATACCCCAATGGCTTATAATTCTCACTTTACAAAGGACCACTTGGAAACACCAATAAGCCTAATCTGCATGTCTTTGAACTGGAGAATCCGGAGGAAAACCACCAAGCACAGTTGCAAACTGCATGCACAGAGACCCGATGCGGGAATCGAACCCAGGACCTGGAGGTGAACTGAGATGCTGTGACATGACTTTAAATAGGCAGTTGAATAGAAAACCCTCAATGTGACTGAATTAAAAGAACAGAGTTGGCCAAAACTCCTCCAAAGCGATGTGAAAGACCAAGAAAGATTGCTAATAACTGCAAACAATTGATTGCAGTTGTTGTACCCAAGAGTGCCACAACTAGTTTTTAGGTTTAGGGGCAATTACAATTACATCACATAGGGCCAGGTAGGTTTTTACAGCTTTTTTCTCTTAAAAATAGATTTTGTATTTACACATTATCTTTGTATAATATTAAAATTTGTTTGATACACAAGTGGACTCTAAGTAAGTGAGTTTGTTGGGCCTTTAATTCCACTGGATTTTAGGTAGGGGTATGAGCATAAAGGGAGTGAAACTTTTTAAATGTTTAAAATGTTGAAAAAAATTCGAAAACCCAGATAATTTTCCTTCGGCCTCACAATTATGTGCCACTTTGTGTTGGTCTATCAAATAAAATCCCAATTATGTTAGTGGTTGTAATGTTACAAAATGTGGAAAAGTTTAAAAGGTATGAAAACTTTTGTAAGAAACTGTAGCAACCTATAACATTTAAAGTTAATATCTTCATGGCTCTATAATGAGTATTTGGTTAAGCTTGTGTTTATATGTTAAATAAGGAGCTCCGTCCTTCTCACATGTGAACAGTGTTGAGAATTAACATGGAATGTGCTGGCATAAAGGCATTTGATAATGTACATTCAGTAGCTATATCACTGAAACAATATGCATTTTAATTCAAACTTTTATTCAGTTTGTTACACCTGATCAAGTAAATTTTCATTAAAAAATATATAGCATTCAAATAAAATTTTCCAACTTTTTTTAAACTTCCAACAAGCTTTGTTTTTTAAGTCTAATATTTCGAGCAAAACTCTTCCCACAATCTGACCAGTCATATGATGTGCAAGATGACACTGTTGAGTAAAGCTCTTCCCACAATATGAGCATCCATAGAGTTTCTGTCTGAATGAACTGGTGGGTTTTAAGTCTACTTTTTCTTTTAAAACCTCTTTCCCCAATCTGAACATTCAAAGGGTTTCTCTTCTGTGTGAATGTGCCAGTGTGATGCAAGAACACTGTCGAGTAAAACTCTTCCCACAATCTCAACAGTCGTAGGGTTTCTCTCCTGTGTGAATGCGCTGGTGTAATCTAAGAGCACGCTGTCGAATAAAACTCTTTCCACAATCTGAACATTCATAGGGTTTCTCTCCTGTGTGAATGCGCCGGTGTAATGCAAGATCACTCTGTCGAGTAAAACTCTTCCCACAATCTGAGCAGACATAGGGTTTTTCTCCTGTGTGAATGCGGCGGTGTGATGCAAGATCACTCTGTCGAGTAAAACTCTTCCCACAATCTGAGCAGACATAGGGTTTTTCTCCTGTGTGAATGCGGCGGTGTGATGTAAAATTACTCTGTTGAGTAAAACTCTTCCCACAATCTGAGCAGTTATAGGGTTTCTGTCCTGTGTGAATGCGCCGGTGTACTGTAAGAGTTTTCTGATGAGTAAAACTCTTCCCACAATCTGAGCAGTCGTAGAGTTTCTCTCCTGTGTGAATGCGTCGGTGTGATGTAAGAGTACTCTGTCGAGTAAAACTCTTTCCACAATCTGGACAGTTGTAGGGTTTCTCTCCTGTGTGAATTCGTCTGTGTGATTTAAGAGTACTCTTTTGAGTAAAAGTCTTCCCACAATCTGAGCAGACATAGGGTTTCTCACCTGTGTGAATGCGCTGGTGTAATGTAAGATGAAACTGATCATTAAAACTCTTCCCACAATCTAAACATTTATATGGTTTCTCTCCTGTGAGTATGCGTCGGTGTGATGTAAGAGTACTCTGACGAGTAAAACACTTTCCACAATCTGGGCAGTTGTAGGGTTTCTCTCCTGTGTGAATTCGTCTGTGTGATTTAAGAGTACTCTTTTGAGTAAAAGTCTTCCCACAAACTGAGCACACATAGGGTTTCTCTCCTGTGTGAATACACCAGTGTGATGCAAGATCACTCTGTCGAGTAAAACTCTTGCCACAATCAGAGCAGACATGGTTTTTTTTTCCTGTGTGAATAGGCTGGTGTGATGCAAGATCACTCTGTTGAATAAAGCTCTTCCCACAATCTGAGCAGACATAGGGTTTCTGTCCAGTGTGAATTAACTGGTGGGTTTTAAGTCTATTATTTCGAGCAAACCTCTTTCCACAGTCTAAACATTCATAGAGTTTCTTTCCTGTGTGAATGTGCTGGTGTAATCCAAGATCACTCTGTCGAGTAAATCTCTTCCCACAATATGAGCAGACATAGGATTTCCGTCCTGTGTGAATGCACCGGTGTAATGTAAGAATACACTGATGAATAAAACTCTTTCCACAATCTGGACAGTAGTAGGGTTTCTCTCCTGTGTGAACGCGGCGGTGTGATTTAAGATATCGCTGCTGAGTAAAAATCTTCCCACACTGTGAGCAGTGACACGGCATCTCTCCAGTGTGAATGCGCTGGTGCAATTGGAGATGGTGCCGTTCAATAAAACTTTTGCCACACTGTGAGCAGTGATGCGGCCTCTCTCCAGTGTGAATGCGCTGGTGTCGCTGGAAAACGATCTGTTGAGTAAAACTTTTCCCACACTGTGAGCACTTATATGGCTTCATTCCTGTGTGAATGACCTGGTGTTCTCTGAGAGCTCTCATTCGTTTAAATGCCTTACCATACTCTGAGCTTTGATGTGGCTTAAGCCCGGAATGAATGTACTGGTGTCGTCTGAGATTACGCTTCTTAGAAAAATTCTTTCCATATTGTGAACATGAATAGAGTTCCTTCTCCATTGGTTGATTAGAGTTATTAACAGAGAATGTTTGATGAATCTTGACATTTACTGCAGGCATGGGATTCCCACATTTTAATGCTCCCGATTTTAGTCCATCATAGTTCTCATATTGACGACATCTGCTGTGTTTGTAGAGGTTCTTTTGAGACTTATAGGAAAGAGGACCCCAGGAGCAGGATATTTCTAACTGGGCAGCATTCACATCTGCAACAGAAAATAAACAGTATTAGAAAAATCCAGTAAATTATATTTCATTACAGTGGAAGCTCGGATTGCGAGACAAGTCAAAATAAATTTTGACTTGAAAAACAGGTACCGAGTATCATGTGGCATGCACAAGCTTCTTGTTTTGACACAAAGCATCATGTGAACAGTTTTTTTCTCTTTCGCTGCGAAATTGTGGGTAATCGTCTCCCTTGCTCTGTCTTAGTGCAAGTTTCTCAATGGTATAATCTACATCCGTGCGCGCATGTACTGTTTACCATAACACTGTGACCAATTGTATGCGTGTAAAGCATCTTTTATTTTTTGTGTAAGTAAAAGTCATCCTTTACTGTTTATTATAACACACGTGTCATTAGAGAGATTAAAGAGCCATTTTCTCTCGCTCTCTCTCAGGCTGCAGTTTGTGTGTGTGTCTACGCATCATTAGACACCGTGCCCCTTCCCTCCTCTCACCTTCACACACACAGAGAGAGAAAACACACGCTAACAGGAACAAGGCCCTGTCGCGATTCCTTAGTGAGAGGAGGGGCATGGTGTCAAATGATTCGTGTACACACACAAAGGCTGAAAAAGAGAGAGATAGAGAGAGATTTTTGGATTTTTCCCAGATTTTCTCCCTAATTTAGTCATGTCCAATTCCTCCCCGTCACTAGGGGGCTCCCACATTAAGGCTACTACTACCACTCAGCCGGGAGGGCCGAAGACTATAACGTGTTTCCTCCGAACCACGTGACGCCAGCCGACCACATCTTTTCGAACTGCTCGCTCGCGCACCGTTGGGGGCGGCGTAACACACTCGGAGGACAGCGCTATCCGCTCCCTCCGTGTGCGAGCTCACAGACACCCCTGACTGGCTGTAAAGCCGTGATTAATGTGGGAGCACTGAGTACCTCTCATCCCTCCCCTCGGCCAATCAGCTCTCTCTAGACCTCCGGCTGAGAGAGGTTACAGCATCACCCGGGATTCGAACTAGCGCTCTCCGGATAATAGGGCGAGCGCTTTTACCATTGCGCCACTCGGAGGCCTGAAAATTAATTAACTGCATGCGTGCACGAACACTAACGGAAACACTTATCTGTCAGGATTAATTTTTACTTATTTCAGAAGTAAAGTGCAGATTAATTTGTTTTATTTTTACTTTATAATTTTGTATTAATTATTTTTATATATTTATTTTTGGGGGTTATGGAACAAATACTCTGAGTTTTCAATATTTCTCAAGGGAAATCCACTTTGATTTATGAACACACTTCTGGAACAAACTATGTTCGTGACCCAAGGTTCCACTGTATTTCTATTATTTTTAAGGAAAAATAAAAATAAAGTTCCATGAATACAGTGTCTTGAAAAACAATTCATGCCCCATGAATGTTTCAGAATCAGAATCGGGTTTTATTCGTCAAGTACGTTGAGACGTTTGTAGCTCTCAGAGGGTGATTGCTTGCAGAAAGAAACTGTTCCTGTGTCTGACAGTTTTGGTGTGCAGAGTTCTGTAGCGCCTGCCAGAAGGGAGGAGGTAAAAGAGGTTGTGTCTTGGGTGTAGGGCTGAAACAATTCGTCGAGTAAATCGAGTAATTCGATTACTAAAAATTATTGAGGCAAAATCTTCTGCCTCAAAGCTTCGTTTAATTAATTTTAAAAGCTTGCTTATGTTTTTGCGCAATTATTTGCTGACGGCACGCTTTTGACACAGCGTGCTTCCGGATGCAAGTCGCCAGTAAACACCAACGAAGAAGAAGCGCTTACGTCACCTACAAAGTGGAAGGAGACGCAAACAGTTAGCTGTGTATTGATTTGAGGGAGCGTTCTGTTGCGGGCTGCAAAATGGAAGGGAGCGATAAAATTATCAGCAAGCTAAGAGAAGAAGAAAGCAGCAAGACAAAACGACAGAAATTGTCAGTAAAGGCTTATGTTATGCCTGAGATGTAGATTTTGAAACTTTTAGTTCTGAAAGTTTAGTTGCACAACTTAGTGTTTTTGTATAATTATTTATTTTAATGTGTGCCTTAGTTTTTTGTTTCTTAAAGTCATTTGAAATAAGTTTTTTTTTTCATCCGAGAAAAGGCTTTGAAATAACAATGTATGGTGCTGTAATGCACTTAATTAATCTCAGTCAACTTTAATACCCCCTATCTCACCTACGCGGTATCACGCGGTGGCCGGAAGTACAGTTCTTTATGATTCACTGCAAGTTTTGGCGCTGTGATTACGTTTCCATCTTTCTGCGCGAAAAATAAATATGTTTAAGCCGCTTTAAAAACATGTTTAAACGTTTAATTTGTTTGGCGGACCTCGCAGTGAGATACAGCGGCTAACCAGAAAGGAGGCAGGAGAGCACCAATGATTTTTTAGCTGTTTCAACGGTTTTCTGCAGTCTGTTCCTGTCCTGTTTTGTGGCTGCTCTAAACCAGACAGTGATAGATGAGCGCAAGACAGACTCAATGACTGCAGTGTAAAACTGTTTCAGCAGCTCCTGAGGTAGACCGTATTTCCTTAGTTGGTGCAGGAAGTACATTCTCTGCATTGGCTTTTTTGAGAATGGAGTTAATATTGCGTTCCCATTTCAGGTCATGGGAAATGGTAGTTCCCAAAAACTTGAAAGACTCCATGATTGACACAGGATTGCCAGATATTGTGAGGAGAGTAGTGTTGAAAAACTAAGTCCACTGTCATCTCCACAGTTTTGAGCGTGTTCAGCTCCTAGTTATTCTGACTGCACCAGCGCACCAGGCATTCCACCTCCTGAAGATATGCAGTCACCATCTTGGATGAGACCAATGAGCGTAGTGTCGTCTGCAAATTTCGGAAGTTTGACAACTGGATCTTTGGATGTGCAGTCGTTAGTGTACAGGGAAAATTCCTGTTGGGTGATGTAGCTTCCTGTTTTTCGTATTGTTCCCGCGAACGTTCCTTATTTGTTTGTAACAGCGTTTAAATTATATTTAATTTTTATAATTATATTTTTTTCCATTTATACTAAATACCAATATTAACTAGTTTTACGCTTTATTACTACTGAACCTTTTCCGTTTTTTTTTTTGCGCTTTTTGGGAGAACACGCGTATCATCTGACAAACAACAAGTGGAATCCATCATCAAATAATTACAACTCCGGCACAAAAGGTACGTTATCATGTCTACCATGCAGCTTGTTCAGTGTGTAGAGTACAGGATGTTTAGACATTCTTCCGCCATCATTAGTGATAATTTTACTTGTGATAAGTGTGTGTTAGTTAGCACCCTGACGGAGAAGATATTAGCATTAGAGGAGCGCATCCAGACTTTAGAGAGGGTCTTTAGAGAGCGCGAGAGTAGTGTTATTCCTGTAGCAGAAAGTCTGGGTGCCGCAGGCGGAGATAACCAGCCCCTGACTCCCCTGAGCCCTCACAGGCGAGGGGGTGACGACTTGGCGGCATACTTGTTCAGCCAAAGCTAACGCTAAGGCTAGCCCACCGGAGCACACCTCTTCTGCGCTTCACGTGTCCAACAGGTTTGCTCTCCTCA
>JAAGKR010006187.1:0-14875 GCA_011419295.1 Clarias macrocephalus | reverse complement strand
TGACCCAAGGTTCCACTGTATTTCTATTATTTTTAAGGAAAAATAAAAATAAAGTTCCATGAATACAGTGTCTTGAAAAACAATTCATGCCCCATGAACGTTTCAGAATCAGAATCGGGTTTTATTCGTCAAGTACGTTGAGACGTTTGTAGCTCTCAGAGGGTGATTGCTTGCAGAAAGAAACTGTTCCTGTGTCTGACAGTTTTGGTGTGCAGAGTTCTGTAGCGCCTGCCAGAAGGGAGGAGATAAAAGAGGTTGTGTCTTGGGTGTAGGGCTGAAACAATTCGTCGAGTAAATCGAGTAATTCGATTACAAAAAATTACTCAAAATTACTTTGAGGCAAAATCTTCTGCCTCAAAGCTTCGTTTAATTAATTTTAAAAGCTTGCTTATGTTTTTGCGCAATTATTTGCTGACGGCACGCTTTTGACACAGCGTGCTTCCGGATGCAAGTCGCCAGTAAACACCAATGAGACTAATGAGCGTAGTGTCGTCTGCAAATTTCGGAAGTTTGACAGCTGGATCTTTGGATGTGCAGTCGTTAGTGTACAGGGAAAATTCCTGTTGGGTGATGTAGCTTCCTGTTTTTCGTATTGTTCCCGCGAACGTTCCTTATTTGTTTGTAACAGCGTTTAAATTATATTTTATTTTTATAATTATATTTTTCCCATTTATACTAAATACCAATATTAACTAGTTTTACGATTTATTACTACTTTTTCCGTTTTTTTTTTTTTGCGCTTTTTGGGAGAACACACGTATCATCTGACAAACAACAAGTGGAATCCATCATCAAATAATTACAACTCCGGCACAAAAGGTACTTTATCATGTCTACCATGCAGCTTGTTCAGTGTGTAGAGTACAGGATGTTTAGACATTCTTCCTCCATCATTAGTAATAATTTTACTTGTGATAAGTGTGTGTTAGTTAGCACCCTGACGGAGAAGATATTAGCATTAGAGGAGCGCATCCAGACTTTAGAGAGGGTCTTTAGAGAGCGCGAGAGTAGTGTTATTCCTGTAGCATAAAGTCTGGGTGCCGCAGGCGGAGATAACCAGCCCCTGACTCCCCTGAGCCCTCACAGCGGGGCGAGGGGGTGACAACTTGGCGGCATACTTGTTCAGCCAAAGCTAACGCTAAGCCTAGCCCACCGGAGCACACCTCTTCTGCGCTTCACGTGTCCAACAGGTTTGCTCTCCTCAGTGATGCACCCGCTGAAAAAACCTTAAAGAGCTCTGGTTATAGGAGCATTTCAATGATTAGAGATAAGAAACTCGCTCCTTGGTATAATGACCACACAGCACTTTAAAACAAACCGCTCGAAAATTAGAACGTAAATGGCGCCAAACTAAATTGTTACCAAATAGCATGGAAGGAGAGCATCCTGCACTATAAAAAAAATCTCAGTGAAGCTAGATGAACTTCACTCCACTCTCCACTCCAAAGAAAATAATAAAAATAATCCGAGATTTTAATTTAATACCATAGCTAAATTAACTAAAAACAAGACCACTGCAGAAATGTCCACAACATCATGCAGTAGTGAGGATTTCATGAACTTTTTCAATAACAAAATCATAAATATTAGGCAAAAAATTCAGGCTTTGAAACCAGACAATTTAAGTAATACAGATAAACTAACCACACCACATGAGAACTTAGAATACTTTACTCCACTTGAAGCGAGAGAACTAATTTCACTCATCTCTTCTTCAAAATCGTCAACCGGTATATTAGATCCCATACCAACACATTTTATCAAGCAGATAGTACCAGCAATAACAAAACCCCTGTTGAAAGTAATTAACTGTTCACTTAGCAGTGGGTATGTTCCCTAATCTTTTATATTAGCAGTTATTAAACCGCTAATCAAGAAACCTGACCTTGACCCGTCAGCTTTCCAATTACAGGCCGATATCAAACCTTCCGTTTATCTTCAAGATTCTGGAAAAGGTAGTATCACAGCAGCTATGTTCACATCTACATAGAAATAGCATAAATTAACTGTATCAGTCAGGTTTTAGGCCTCATCACAGCACAGAGACAGCACTCAGACATCACAAAGTAATAAATGACCTCCTATTGGCCTCTGATCAGGGTTGCGTCACTATACCTGTGTTATTGGACCTCAGTGCAGCTTTTGACACCATTGATCATAGTATTCTTCTTCACAGATTAGAAAATATAGTAGGAATTAAGGGAACTGCCCTCTTGTGGCTCAGATCTTATTTGACTGATCGTTATCAGTTTGTAGATTTAGATGTTAACCATTCCTCATGTTCTCAAACGGAGTTTGGTGTTCCACAGGGTTCAGTTTTAGGCCCACTGATTTTTTCCCTTTACATGCTTTCTCTGGGCAACATAAGTCGTAAACATGGTATTAGTTTTCATTGTTATGCTGATGAAACACAATTATATGTCTCAGCAAAACCAGATGAGAAGAACCAGTTTGCTAAAATTGAGGAATGAGCGCAGGACATACTGTAAGAGATTGGATGTTAATTAATTTTCTTTTGCTTAATCGTGATAAGACAGAAGTTCTAGTCATAGGACCACAAGCAGCTAGAAGTAAGCTTTCTGATCACACTGTAACTTTAGATGGCCTTTCTGTTCCATCTGTGCAACAGTAAAAGACCTTGGTGTGATTATAGATTCCAGCATTTCATTTGAAGCACATCAAGATAATATTACCATTATAGCTTTCTTTCACCTTAGAAATATTGCCAAGATAATAAATATATTGTCACTAAATGATGCAGAAAAACTAGTTCATCATCAACTTTTATCACCTCTAGGATGGACTATTGTAACACCTTACCGTCTGGTTGTTCAACTAGGTGTATAAACAACTTCAGTTGGTACAGAATGCAGCAGCGAGAGTCCTCACTAAAACCAGAAGATACTCCTATCTTATCCACACTGCATTGGCTCCCTGTGAAATTTCACATACATTTTAAGATACGTTTGACGTATAAAGCATTAAATGGTCTTGCGCCGGATTATCTGAGTGAACTGCTAGTGTCTTATGATCCGCCACGACTACATCAATCAATCAAAGGATGCAGGCTGCTTGTCAGTACCACATATTATTAAATACATATATAAAATAGCAGGGGGCTGATCTTTTTTTTACAAAACCCCAAAGTTATGTAATAGTCTTCCTATTAATGTTCGGGACTCAGACACAGTCTCAGTGTTTAAGTCTAGGCTAAAAACCTATTTATTTAGCCAAGCATTTTTGTACATAGATTAGCCTTAGGTAAAGGAGCAGATCTGGGGGACTCATAGACGTAGAGTATTATGGTGAACTGTTATGTTTAGATGCTGTCTTCCCCACTCTCATTGATTACTCGGGTTTGTTGACGGTGAGATGATTGGTTGATTTACATCTCAGGGAGCCCTTATGTCTGTGTTTCCTTTTGGTTCTCTCTTTTACTTATGCTGTTATAGTTAGTCCTGCCGGAGTCCCTGCTTACACTTTGCACTAAATATACATTCCCCTTTATACATGATTGACTGTGACCATACCCAACTGCCATCTCTCCTTCTCTTCTGATCTCTCCTCTTTCTCTCCCTCTCTCCTTTTCCCTTTCCCTGTTCCTCTGTCGAGCTATACATGTCGCTCCTGAGCTGCCAGTGATCCTCTACCCTCTGGACCTGTCTAACTCGTCCTGAAGTCCTGCTTCTGGTTGGAGATCTCATCGCATGGATGCCCCGTGTGGTCTGCCTGGGATGCGTGTGGTGGCTGGGGATGGTTTCCATGAAGACTGTCCTGTCCTTGACTAATGCAGATAGCTGTTCTCTGGGGACCTGTGACTTCAGTCGTTCGATAGTTCAGGACTGGAATTTCCTACAGTCTACCTGAGCCTCCAGGAACAAACTGGACTCCATTTAATTTAAACACATCTCCTGTTATACTGAACTTCAAGTCTTACACAGTATTATACTGATCAATCCCTGCTATCTGTTTTCACCCAAATGAAGATTAGTTCCCTGTTGAGCCTGGTTCCTCTCAAGGTTTCTCAGGGAGTTTTTCCTTGCCACCATCGCCCTCGGCTTGCTCATCAGGGACAATCTTATCATTTTGATTCATACACATTCACATTTCATACCAGCCTACTTCTTTTGATTGTGTAAAGCTGCTTTGCAACAATGTCAATTGTTAAAAGCGCTATACAAATAAAATCTAATTTAATTGAATAGAATAGCAGTGGGGAGAGGACACATCCTTGCGGAGGACCAGTGCTGACTATTTATGTGCTAGAAGTAACTCCTCCCAGCCTCACCTGCGGTTTCCTGCCTGGTGATGCACGGGCATATGGCAGGGGGTACAGGAAGCTGTAGGAGTTTAGAGGAAAGGATGTCTGGGATTATCGTATTAAAACCTGAGCAAAAGTCGACACACTGAATTCTTGCATAGGACCCTGGGCAGTTAAGATGTTGGAGTATGTAGTGCACCACCATGTTAACTGCATCATCCACTGATCTGTTTGTTCTGTATGCAAACTGAAGGGGATCCAACAGCTACTCTGTGATGTTCCTTAGGTAGGTGTTCAAAAGACTTCATGACCACAGATGTTAGAGCTATAGGCCTAGTCATTCAGACCTGTGATGGAGTTTCTTGGGGACCGGGATGATGGTAGATTGTTTGAAGAACAATGGGACTGGAGAGATCTGTTGAAGATATGTGTGAAGATCTGAGCCAGTTGGTCAGTAAATTCTTTCAGACAGAAGGGAGACAAACCATCTGGGCCAGGTTGTTCCCTGATCTTCTGTCTCTGGAAGAGCCGTTTCACATCCTCTTTACAGATTGTGAGGGGAGCTTGGGTGTTGGAGGGAGGTGAAGATAGTGGAATTATCAGAGGTGTGACGTGGGCTATCAATGGGCTCGGGTGGGTCTGAGGTGTGCTGGTGTTCTTCTCAAACAGTAAAAAGTGTTGAGGTCATCAGCCAGGCTTTTGGTTGCATCAGCGGGGAGGAGTGGTCTTCTGCAATTTGTGATGTCTTGAAGGCCTCTCCACACTGATGCAAGGTCATTAGCTGAAAACCTGTTTTCCTGCTTTTTAGTGTAGATTCTTTTAGCCACCTCCTTTGTACGTGTGTTCCTGGTCTGATTATACAGGGCTTCTTCACTGTTTTGACCGCAGGCTTGGCAATTTTAAGTTTCTGCCTGTAGGTTGGATGGACCAAGCAGTGTGTCCTAAAGCCGCCCGGGGTACAGAGTGATAAGCATCCTTGAAAACTGTGTAGCAATGATCCAATGTGTTATGTTTCGCTAGTGGGAATGTTAATATGCTGTATTTTGGTAGTTCACGAGTTAGATTTGCTCTGTTCAAGTCTCCAATCATGATAAAAAGGGAATCCGAATATTTTTGTTCCAGGTCTGATATTTGGTCTGCCAGGTTGTGCAGTGCTTCACTCACATTTGCCTGGGGTGGAATGTAAACACCGGCCAGAATAAAAAAAGGAAAATTCTCGTTGTGAATAAAAGGGTTTATGGTTTATGAACAGTGATTCCAGGTTTGGGCTGCAGTATTTATTAGCACTGTGACAGGAGTACACCAACCGTTGTTTATGTATAAGCAAACTCCGCCGCCTTTCGGTTTCCCCGATAACTCAGTTACACGTTACGCGCCGTGTAGACTGAAGCCCATCAGATGTAATCTGCTGTCTGGGATAGAGTGGCTGAGCCAGGTTTCAGTGAAGCAGAGAGCAGCAGAGCATTTGTTTGTCTGAGTAAGAAGAAACAGCTCATCCATTTTATTTGGCGGGGAGCGGAGATTCGTCAGGTGAATTGATGGGAGCACAGTTTTAAATCCCCGGTGTCGAAGCTTCACCAGCGCGCTTTACCCATCTGCATCTCCTCCATGCCCCATAGAGCGCAGCTGTACCTCCAACTAAGATTTCTAAAAAACTTTCCAGATTTATAAAAACTGGAGAAAAATTATCTGGAATGGCTTGCTGAATGTTAAGCACTAGAAAGTACTAGAGCGCGCTGTGCCGAGGCTGCCATTGGTGGCGCAATCTTTTGTCACAATTACAAACATAAATGTATTTTATTTGGAATTTTAATGATAGACCAACACAAGGTGGCACATTTTTGTATAGTGGAGAAAATTTATGAATTGTTTTTCTCCGGTACCCTTAACTAAATCCAGTGAAAACAATTGTCTTCACAAGGCACCTAATTAGTACATAGCATCCACCTGTAAACACGATCATCATCTTCACCTGTTAGAATTTCGTGATTCTGACACAGAAGGCCCCTGTTCCTTAATGCCCCAAGTGTTCTCATTGTTATCTCAGATCAATATCAGTTTGTAGATTTAAATGGTCACCATTCTGCATGTTCTCAAGTGGAGTTTGGTGTACTTTACCACTGCACCACTCGGAGGCCCCACCACTGCTATTTTCTCTTCACATGATTCTATAATTCGTAAGCATGGTATTAGTTTTCACTGTTATGCTGATGACACACAGCAAAAACAGATAAGAAAAACAAGCTTAATAAAGTTGAGCAAAGTGTGTATGACATACGAGACTGGATGTTGATTAAGTTCTAGTCATAAGACCACATGCAGTAAGAAGTAAGCTTTTTGATCTTTTTGGCTTTTCCGTTCCATCAAGTGCAACAGATTGTATATACATATATACATAATATTATAAGGATAGCATTCTTTCATCTCAGAAGTATTGCCAAGATAAGGAATATATTGTCACTAAACGATGCAAAAAATAGTTTATTCTTTTATTACCTCTAGGTTGAACTATTGTAATGCCTTACTGGGTAGTTGTTCAACTAGGTGCATAAACAAGCTTCAGTTAGCTCAGAATGCAGCAGCAAGAGTACTCACTAGAACCAGAAGATACGAGCACATCACCCCTACTGGATTGGCTTCCCAGTGTATTTTAAAAATACTACTTCCAATGTATAAAGCATTAAATGGACTCACGCCGCGGTATCAGATTGAACTGCTAGTATCTTTTGATCCGCCTGTCTACGTCGATTAAAGGATGCCGGCTGCTTGTCAGGACCGCATATTATGAAACTACAGCAGGGAGCAGAGATTTTTCTTACAAAGCCCTAAAGTTATAGAATAATCTTATAGTTAATGTTCGGGACTCAGAAACAGTCTCAGTGTTTAAGTCTAGGCCAAAAACCTATTTATTTTTCCAAGCATTTTTGTTAATAGATTAGCCTTAGGTAAAGGAGCGTACCTGAGGGACTTATGGATGTAGAGTATTATGGTGAACTGGTATGTTTAGATGTTGTCTTCCCCATTCTCATTGATCAATCACGTTTGTTAATGGTGAAGTTATTTGGTTGCTTTACATTCCAGTTCCTTCTTATGTCTGTGTTTCTTTCTGGCTCTCCCTTTTAGTTATGCGGTCATAGTTAGTCCTGCTGGAGTCTCTGCTTGCACTCTGCATAAAATATACATTCACCTTGTACATTATGTTACCGTCACTATACCTAACTTTTATCTCCTTCTCTTTTGCTCTCCTCTGTGTGTTCCCTGTGGACTTGTGACTGAAATTGCTTAATAGTTAGGACTGGAGTTTTCTACAGTCTACCTGAGCTTCCAATAACAAACTGGACTCCATATTAACTTTAAAAAACCAACTATTATATTAAACGTCAAGCCTCCTAACACACAGTATGACTGCAGATCAATCCCTGCTATCTGTTATCACCCAAATGCACATGCACACCTTCACCACTTTCCTTCGCTTCATTCATTCCCTTCTTGCATGTTCTCCCTGTGCTTGGCGTGTTTCCTTCAAGTACTCCGTTTTTCTCCCACAGTCCAAAGATAGATTAGGTCTGGGTTTGGCAACCCAAGGCTCTTTTTATCCCCCGGCATGTGGCTATATCAATTTAATTTAATTTAAAATGTAATTTTAATTTATTTTATTTCAGTTTGTTAGTTTTTTAAATGTTATTCTAAATTTGAGGATCATGGTGATCTTGTAACATTAAAATGAAATGTGTTTAATGTTTTGTCGCTCAAAAGATGCACCACAACCACCAATGTGCGACACCCACCGGCACGCGATTTATTGGACTTTTCGAGCAACCTTTTATTTAGGTTGACATCTAACTGAACGCTCCAGTACACGCTATAAAAGGATAACGGCACAAAGATGCAGACGGCATTTTTGGTTTGCTGCAGGTGGATAATTTAAGTTTTTTTTTTTATTCCATAAATGCGAGGAGGACTCGAATAGACAGTAACCTTCAACCTTCAAAATGACTTTTTATTCGAGTTTAAAATATTTTTGTTGCATGTATAAATGCGATATCTTTTTGTCTGTCGCAGTTAATTTATTTCATTTGCATACACAATACATCAATTAACAGAATATATCTGTTAATTGATGTATTGTGTATATAACACACTATAGTTTTTTTATACAAAGATTAAAAGTAAAAAAACAATATATGCAGTGTTATCTTCATTTACATATACAGAGGCCCCAGGGGTCACATAAAAAAAAAAAACCACATGTAAGAACAAATAAGATTAATAAACCTAGCACACTGATTAATAAACCTAGTGCACAGATTAATAATCCAAATGTGTGGATAAATAAACTGAGCACACTGATTAGTATAATGGTAATGTGCCGAAGATGGTTCCACCATCGAGATGTGTTTTTCTTAGCCCCACCCCTGTGAAAATGGCATTCAGAGAAAGGCACAGTTTATTTCTCCCACAAATCCTGCCATCTAAGTTTGATTGATTGTAAGAACTCAGTCTCGTCTATTTTTGGGCCATTCTACTGAAAGTGGGACTTAAATGTGGGATTTAACACAGTAAGCAGCATATCAGTAGGAAATATCAGAAAATACTGACGTCCTAAACAGCTGATGGCTGATATAAATGCTATCAATTCAGTTGTCAGATTACCCACTCTTGCTGTTTTCGGGGTCATGGTAGCTTGGTATGTTAAGGCTCTGTGTTACTGATTAGAAGGTGGGCGGTTCAAGAGACAGCCACTGCTGGGCCCTTGAGCAAGGCCCTAAACATTGTTTGCACCAAGGGTACCATAACTTCACTGACTCAAACTTCCTAAATGGGCTATGCGGAGAAATAATGTACACTGTACAGTAAGTAATCCCCAGAAAGGTATCAAGATGATCTTTCTGATGTATGATAACAGGACTTTACGGACTTTCTTTGCTGAAAGGCTGTTGACAAGCAAAACATTAGCTTAATTTAGAGATCCGACATAGTGGGTTGAATGCATCAGGCTTCTGCTAGATGCACAAAGGTTGGGTGCACCATAATACGTGTTCTAGAGCACTGACTCAAAGACAACAATTCACAGATGTCCCCACTGGAAACTTTGCTAACAAACTTTAACCTTAATTTTCTAAATATTTACTCAATTTCAGTAAGGGCTTTCTCCTTTTTACTCTACACATAAGAAAGAGATAAGAAACCCATAAGAAACCCATAAGAAACCCATAAGAAACCCACACAAACAAGGAAAGACATTAAGTGTTACTTAACCCTTTGTAGAGGGGTGGTGTTCATCTTCAGACTTTTCCTGTTTCACATCCTTCTTTTGAAATTCTCCACTCGGTTGGACTATATTTCCCACAGAGCTTGATGTCTCATGACCTGAAATTGCATCATGTATGTTTAAATACTTTCATCTTAATTATAACTCTGAAGAACAAGAAGGTGAATTTGGGAGCACAAGTAATGAAGTTCTGGTCCACTCTCAAATACAATCAGTTTATGAATATAAAGATTTTCTGGTCTAGAGCCTAATACACCATGCTTCCTTACAGAGGTAGTCCTTTTCTTCAGGTTCTTCCTTTTTCACATGTTCATGTTTCCACAATAGTGTGCTGTGTCCCACATAGCCAGTCATGGTTTCACCTGAAATTTCATCAATTTAATTAAGATATTGTCATGTAATACATGTAAAATAAACAATGTTAAACTAGAAATAATGACTTATCAGACGCAATTGATTTGTATCATGTAGACTTACAAAAGCAATCTTCATTTGCAGGTTCTTCCTTTTTTATATCTTTTAGAAGGTTGTGACCCTCAACACTTGATTTTTCTCCACCAGACACTGTACACTTTTTTATTCGAATACAAGAAAAATCCTAATGACAAAAGAGTATGAATACTTACTGAGTTTTAAGTAACTTTTAAGGAATTAATAAATATGAGCAAATGTATCATTTGTGCCATTATTTCCTCTTAGCCTATATACATACACTTAAATACCAAACAGTACATTTAACAATTACATATCGCAGCTTAAATCATAATCCCAATGTGATTTTTTTTATTTTTTTATTTTTATCATGCTGGCCTGGGCTGTAGTAATTGCTTAGCGTTCACATTTCCTTTTGTACAAAGCGTTAAGAAAAATGAAACAAATTGAGCAATTACTCAAATAGCTATTCATTACCTGTGAGCGAACAGGAACAGAAGCGCCTGTAGGTTTTCTATGACAGCATGATTGGACCTCTGATGACTCCATATTAAAGAAGTCTAACTGTTTGTGTTTCTGGAAAAAAAAATAATAAAGACTCAAATAAAAATCTGAACTAATAATAAACTGCCATTTATTCTCTAAAGGGCTTATCCTGTAAGGTCTGGAGACGATTCCAGAACCAGGACAAACCCATCATACTGCCCGAGTCAAAGGACTCAGATAATAGTACCAACTCTGTCGGGACTGAACGAGAGTTAAGAAGATCTATTGAACAATGCAATCATTCTCAGATTCATTATGAACTTGAACCGGGGTATTAAATGGTCATTTAACCCTCCACCTGGTCCTCATCATGGAGAAACATGGGAGAGACTGATTCGCTTCATTTGGAAGGTTATTTTGAACAGACAATAAAAGGCTACTTAAGTTATAAATTGTATAAATTGTAAATTGAATCATACTAAAATATTACAATAAAAAATACATTAACTTTCTTTTGAAAAAAAAAAGTGGGTGATTTTTCTCATTTAAGTCACCTTTAGTGTTAATATTTAAGATTATAAATATAAACACACTTAGACACACTTTTAATAAACTATAACTTTTGGCACAAGGCAGAGTTCCAAATCTAGTGACCTGAGTTACTGTGTTAATCTCCATGTTCTGCACTCAGAAGGGAGGAGGGAGTTATTTAGGATTCAGCCCTTTACTCTTACAGGATCAGATCAGTCAGTTCACTTTCCCTCATGGTTTAAAGCAGAACGCAGAAAACATCCTCAAATACAAACAAACAGATAAAATCTGATCATTTAGTGCATTTTCAGAAATCTAACACAGAACAATAGATTACCTCATGTAAATGTTGTCTCTCTCTTCTTCAGGCGCCGCTTCTTCTTCTTCTTTGTTTTTGGCGGCTGGCAGCCACAGTATAGGTGTCATTACCGCCACCTGCTGGACTGAAGTGTGGAACATCAGCTTGGCAGAATAAACTAAATAAAACCCAAAAAACTTTTTCCTGTGTTGTTCATCATTTCACAACCCCTTGGGTGGTTTATCCCCTTGGGTGGTATTCTGTGGACAAACTGTCTCCATTTGTCCACAGAATACACATTCTCCCATTGGGTGTTTGAATATTATGCTACACGGCCCAAATACAGCATTGGTGCCTATTTTTTTTAATGTTATGTATGTGCCAAAGAAGCTACATCTGAAGTTTATGCAACTGTTCAACTGGAGAGATGATTTTATATGTGCCCCCCAAAAATTAAAACAATAATAATTAAAATGTATCCATATTTCTTTATGAGTATTGATACTAAAATTGGTGTAGGCTAGAAGCACATAACCTGTAAAAATTGTTGCTTAAATTTAAAAAGAGATGAAACCTAACCCTAGGTTTATGTCTTTTCATGTGAAATATAAAGTTTTATCTGAATGACTATTAAGATCATTGAGATTGAAAGACTCGCAATCGTCCTAATGGCACCCAATTCCAACCTGCGTGTCGATTTTCATGAGTTTTTGATGTTGAAAAAATATATATATATATAAAATAAATTAAGTTGCAAGCAACGATGAGTGGGCCCAAGCACCTTGCACCATCACCTGTTTTTTTTTAGCATGTTGAGCTAATGGCAATGACGTCACAGTCATGGCATCATCGTGGTGATGTCATAGTGCTTGGACCCAAATTAAAACAAAAAAGAAAAGGCTTAAAACATTTCACTTTACATGTAATGAATGTAGAATATATGAGAATGTCACTTTTTAAAATAAAATTTGAAAAAAAAAACTTTTTGCACACTATTCTATTTTTTCAAGATGCTCTGTACAGAGCCATATTAATAAGATTTGTGTTAGGACCAATGGGTGTTGCTGTATTCACAAATTCAGCACTTGGCCTCATGATCGTTACCTAAATGTCTCTGATTAGTCACTGTTCCAAAAAATGTTCCCTGGCCAGTACACTCAAACATTAAAATAAATGGTTGTACTTTTACTAAAAGCTTTTACTTCACAGCTTTATTTACTAGTTACTCAGCACATTTGTGTCATCAATCTCAAATTCAATAATGTTTAATAACACTGTTTTGTTTGTGGAATACTTGTAGTACTTTTGCACTTTAAATACATTTTAGAACATCATGTATTTAGTACATGTCTACTAAGTCCTATTTTTTAAACAAAGCTATGCAGCATTATACTGCTAATTAAATTGCGTGCCTCATGCTATAAAACATGACGATACTGTACTGGTACTGGATTCAGAGCTCTGCTCTCTGCAGTTACTGCTGCTGGATGCACAGCTGATACATTTACGCAGATCCTGTACTGCCGTGACATGCTCCGTCCCAAAGCCCTGACACTGCACATTAGTTTCTGCTGTTCAAACATGCTTTGGCCTGCGTTTCCTCCTTAAGGTGTCAATATTCTGTGTTTAGAGTCTCACCACAGTGGCAGAATGCTGAGCAAAATCACAGCATTTGGCGGGAAAAATAAAACATTTTGTGGCCCACCATGGCCACCTACAATGAGAAACCTGATGGAAAGCTGGACATTGCTAAACAAATAAATCTCTCCTTTTACACCAGCTTTAAAGTGTCTGTATTAACCGAGCTTTAGCCGAGCAGTTTAGTGGTTGGACCAAACAAGCAAAATTACAATGAACACCAGGACTTGCCTATTGCTAGCTAACTATTGTGCATGTTAGCCATCAAGCATAACTGTGACAGTGTTCAGAAAAGTAACATAAACCCTATAAAGTTGTGTATGTGTGCAGACAAAGTCATTATTTCACTAACATTTGCTAGGAGTGGTCCAGTTGTTTCTTGCCCGTTCTCACAGCAGTGTGTCCTCGCTTCTTGAATCTGTTGCATCATCATCAACTTAACAAGAGCTCTTTGCGTGGGGCAATTTTTTGCGTTTTTGTTGTTAAACATAAAGAATATTGAGTTGGAATGAGTGATGATTGTAGCTCTTGAAACAAATCAGTATAATTACTCCATTCTCAAATATTTTGCAATGGTACAGATATTATGTGTATGTTAAAAATATAACCCAGTTAGTCAAATGATAATTATTATTTGTAAAATAAACTTAAATTATAGTGTAAATTTAAGACAAAATCAATGGTTGTTTTTTAGGCATTATGATATGCTCGACTTAAACAATCAAGTATGTGTTTTTAGAGATCTTATTAAGATAACCTTTTTATTACTGTGAAATTTACAAGGCCATAGAATAATTTTTTAGAGTGTAAATGTAAGTTGCTCTGGATAAGGTCATCTGCCAATAGCTGTAAATGTAATGTAAATTAATTGATCTGTAATGTTTGGTGCAATAATTACAGTACGAAATGTAGGCATCAGCAATGTTTTTGAGGTTGCTTGACAATAAACAATTAAAAGCAGACAGTCATATAAGCATTTCACTGCATATCATACTGTATATTGTTTTGTACATGACTAATTCATTTTGAATTAGAATTTTTGGATTTCACAGGTCTAACAGATATCCCTATTAGCTCCCTTTGTGGCTTTTTTTCCTATCGTAAATCGTAGCTGCAACACAAGCTCAGGGTTTTTTTTTTTATCTTGGAGCACTGAGCACAATTAATAAGGTGCCCTTTACTAATTCTGACAAACTTGGAAATATGGGAGCTTGGTACAAAATAGGTCGAGAAATTGGTTGAAATCAGTCACATCATTCTTAGGCAGAATTAATGTGAAGCACTCCATTAACATTCAGTATTGAAATGCTCTACATATGCCTTGAGTTTGGTGGACATCTGATTTTTAATAAAAACTTATACAATTTTTTTAAACATCAAGTAAAACTCATATAACTGCATCATAAAGCTTATCAGCAGGGAGCATGAAGTGCACTAAAATATTTTGGTAGACATCGCATTTACTTGGGACTTGACAGTGGACCAACACCAGCAGATAACGTGGCACCCTAAATCACACACCAACTTCACACTGGACTTTAACCGACTTGGATTATTTGCCTCTCTACTCTTCATCCAACCTCTAGGGCCAATTACCAAATGAAATGCTAAATTTACTTTAATATGAAAAGATGACTTTGGTGAACTGAGCAACAGTCCAGTCCTTTTACTCTTTAGGTAAAACGCCTCTGACGTTGTTTCTGGTTCCGGAGTGGTGAACCGGCTGAAGTTAGCAACTTGAAATTTTTAGGAAAGCAAGATTGGTCACTTCCATGTTGCACTATATGCAACACAATAATGTGTTTGGGCTGTATAGTATAATATTCAAACACTCAACTGGAGAATGCGTTTTCTGTGGACAGATGGGCCATAACACATATACTGATAAACTGTAAAAGAGACAATAATGAAAGACAGGAACTCAAGAAACCATGCAAGATGTTTAGAAATAATAAGA
>JAAGKR010006186.1:3365-44983 GCA_011419295.1 Clarias macrocephalus | reverse complement strand
AAAGACATGAAGATTAGGCTAATTATCATTTGAGTAGATTTTTTTTGTTTATTTACACAAGAGAGGGTGAAATGAAGTGAGAATATTAAAACAACTATTCATCATGATATCAGTAATAACAAGTGGTCAGTCTTAGGTTATTCTTCAAGCAGTGCATTTGTATCTGATTGAGGATATGTAATGTTAATCACCAAAGTATCTATTTTGGGTTCTGCATGCTTACAACATGCAGTGATTTACAGCACCCTTTCACATTTGTTCAACCCACATACGCGCTGCATAGGTCTATCTTTAAATTCAACAAAATGTTAACTACTCTAGTATCAGATTTTTAAATTTTTTTTATATAATTTTGTACACTTATAATCTTAAAACCTAATATAAGACTTAAAAATATAAAGCTTATAAATAATAATTTTAGTATGTAATACATGTTTTATTTATTATTTTATTTTAAAACTATTACTGATATCAGATATGTATTGAAAAGTTGAAAAACAATATATTTTCTTTAAAGTTGCAGTATGGATCCACAGTCAAAAACACTGCTCTGCTGTTTTTGTCTTCAAGGTACAGAATAACATTTATTTGGTTTATTTATTTGCTTTTTTTAATTAAATACAGCTGCACATTACAAGTAAAAATATGGGTGTACTATTTTTATCATCTTCCACAGTGATCTTTGCCTTTGTTTTGTCGGATGTGTGGAAGGCAGAAGTTGAACCCCTAATGACGGCACTTGTCTCATCTTGTGTTGTGTTGCCCTGTAAGTTTAATTACCCTGGCATGGAACTCCCTAGCTCTCGGATGAAGGGAATCTGGCATGAAAAGTCAGGCAAAGACCGACGAATCTATGATGAAGATCCCATCAACATTGCAGATAGCTTTAAGACTCGCACAAGGCTAATTGGCCGGCTGAGTGATAAAAACTGCTCACTGGAGATAAATGATGTGCAAGACCATGACAACGGCCCGTTCTGTTTCAGAATTGAAATTCCAGGTAGAGATAAGTTCTCTTTTGTGGAGCAGTGTGTGAACATCATCATGAAGTGTGAGTTTTTTTTTTTGGAATTGACTCTTTTAGATTCTTCTCTGTGTTGATTTCCTGGAAATGAGAATTTAAATAGTGATGCAATAAATAAAATTCACCTGCAAAAAAGGAATATATATGTACAGTGGAACCTTGGATTGCGAGCATAATTCATTCCGGATGCATGCTTGTATATTAAAATACTCGTACAGTATATCAATGCAAATTTCCCCATACGAAATAATGAAAACTGAGATTATATGTTTCACAGCGTAAAAAAAGAAATATATAAAAATAGTTAATACAAAATATAAAGTAAAAATTCAACCAGCAGTTTACCATAAAAAGTAAAAATACACATGCACACACACGCGCACACACACACACACACACACACACACACACACACTAACGAAAACACTGCTTTTGGGAAACTTTTTTAACAAGTAACCTCTCTAATGACACTTTTGCATGTGCTCACACAACGGAATCACTGCTTTAAAGTAAATATAAACCAAATTAACCTGCACTTTCCATTTGAAAAGAACCTCGACAGACCATTGTTTCCATTAGTGTGTGTGTGTGTGTGTGAAGGGGCACACACTCTCTAATGACACCCATGCATTTATACACTAACAGAATTACTGCACACATCGAGAGATTCTGGATCTTTAACAAGGAACCTCTCTAATGACACTCTTGCTTTTGTTTTACTACTTTATAATAAACAGTACACACGTGCGTGAAAGGACATGTGAAAGGATGAATTTCACACACACACATACAAACACAAAATAAAAGATGCCTTACCGGGTTACTCGCAATTTGAGGTTACACTGTATATACAGTATATATATATATATATATATATATATATATATATATATATATATATAAAATTATACAGTAAAAAAGGGATATGCCAGTCTCTTTTAATCAATTAATGACTCTTTTACAAAAACAAAACAAAAAAAAACTAAAAGAAATAAAACGTTATGTCAAACGATATGATAAGTAGTAAAAACTCAAAATTACTTAGCATAAATGTATCTACAATTCCCTAGTTTAATCCAGCAATACTGGACCACCCCATCCATCTAGGCAAGTTCTTTTCAGTTTACCGCATGGACAGAACAGTGTCAATCAGTACACAGTAAGCAGTAACTGTAGCAGTAAACATCAGCTGGTGTAATACCATGAGCATTGTATCTCTAACATGTTCCTGTACACCCAACCTGACCATCCAATGTCACTGTTTCTACAGTACCTTCAGCGGTGCTCTTTGTGGAAGGGGACTTTACCACTCCTAGTCTTAAACATGCAGTGCCATACCTTCAAAAACAGATAATCTGCCCCACATGGGGCAATAGGTTCTTGGACTCCACTCCACACTCCAGCTGAAATGTAAATAAAAACTTAATAGGACACACTGTTTCAGAAGGAGATTGTACACTGGATGCACCAGTTGGTGGACACTTTGCAGGACACTCTGGATGATGCAGACTGGGACATGTTCTGTTACAGCTCTAATGACCTCAGTGTTTTTACAGAAGCAGTTGAGGGACCCATACAAACAAACAAAAAAAAAAATACAAACAAACAAACAACCCCCTTAAAACAACCCCCTGACTGAGATCCTCTGAGATCTCATACTGCTGTCTACAACACAGGGATCACTTATGGGAGTATGGATGACTAAAAGGCCATGTCATACACATGTGTGTGAGATAAATAGGGGCAACATTAGAAAACTTGAATTACAGATCCAGAAAAGTGGCTCTGTGGCAGGTACTAAGAGATGATAAAACACCAACATCAAGAATAACAAATATGGATGTGTCTATGAAGCATGCACTGTAAACCCGAATAAGTTGGTAAAACTAAAACAAATTTAGGTAATCAGTTACATCAAATTTTTGAAGTAATGATGTTTCCAATTTTAAGTAAACAGAACTATCAGTTTTTGAGGTTGTTGTACTCATTCATATTAATCGTTCTTTACTTGCATTATTGATTTCATACTATTTAATAGCAATTATAATTTTTTTTAGTTGTTGCAAATCAAATAAATTGTTGGTGGTCTTTCGGCTGCTCCCGGCAATGGGTCACCACAGCAGACAATTCGGTCCGCACACAAGCATGGCACAGGCTTTACACCAGATGCCCTTCCTGACACAACCCTCCCATTTTATCTGGGCTTGGGACAGGCACTTCGTCCAGACACAAAATCACTAGTCTGAAAGATTTTAAGTTGGTGACACTTACTTTTACTTAAGTACTAACAGTTAACTAACTTGAAAAGTGTCATTTCTACAAACTCATAAATACCAAAAAGTTCTAAATACTCATAGAGGTCTATTAATTTGAACTAATTGTAATTATTTAAGTTAAGAGTACTCAATATGTTTAATTACTTTGAGCATTAAGCTTAACAGTGTGAGTCAAACATTTTCTAGGCTTGCTTCGGGTATAAAGCTAACAACCTTACAGATGTAATTAGCGTTAATCTCTCTAGTGTTGCAAAAAGCAGCATGCATGTGGAGAGTGTTGGTACAAGAAATATGTTCATCATCTCAAAGTGCGACATGAGTTAAGCCTTAAGGAGAGTGAGAATGGCAACTTCCCAACATGCCAAAGAAACCCCAACCTGCCGCAATGATTATCCTCCTGTAGCCCTGACCTCAGTTCTTTTCTTCACTACACATCTGACCCATTACAGTTTGCATACTGTCCAAATGGCTCAATCACCAGTTTGTGTAAAAATCACAAACATTGCACACACAGCCCTGAGCCATCTGAATGGCAGGAGGGGAAATTATGTTACAATGCTCACCTCTGTGTCAGTGGATCTCCAACTCCCTGACAAACAGACCCCAACCAATACAAATGAGCACCCTCACCCTCCCTAAGGAGTTTATAGTGGGCTTCAGCATGAAGCAAGAGAGAAGTTACCAGCCCCCCAAAATCATCCAGACTTCAGTGGAGATAATACAGTTTCCATTGTCTTGGTGTTTACATCATACAGGACCTGTCATGGTCTTATCACATCAACACCACGGTGAAGGTCCTATCAGCATCTTTACTACTTTAGCTATCTGATGGACTTAAAACTGTCCTCTAAGGTTCTAAGGAACTTTTACACTGGTACCACAGAGAGCATACTGACTAGAAGCATCAAAAACTGGAACAGCACCATGAGTTACAGTATATAAAGACAGGATAGATGGGTTATATGGAAAAAGGGGTGTGATCAGAGTTCTACTTACCTTTAATAAAACATAAATTTACTGGTTCTTTATAACTTGAGCAGGCAAAATTAATAAGTCCTTTAACACAATGGTTTGTTAGGGGTTTATTAGAACACTTAAATTTTGTCCATATTTATTTGCTAATAGTGTATAGTGTAATAAAAAGTAAGAAACTTCACAAAATATTTGACTGGCAAGTTTATATTTAGTCATAGTCATTCCTGGTTTGTTGCTGTCAAGAAAGCTCAATGTTGCAGCATCATTATTTAAATACTTGTTGAAAAATATGCTTTGATGAATTGACATGCATAATATTTTCCTTTATAATAAATTCTCTTCTTAGACTAGATTACAATAACTACCCAGCTAGTTCTAGCTTTAATATCATCATCAAAATAATTCTTTTAAAGTCATTGAATAGTAATAACTATGCCACTACATTTTGTGCACAGCTGAACCTGAAAACCCACATGTGGATAAAGAAGAATCCTTCTTGGAGGAAACACCTGCCATCTTTAAGTGTTCTGTCAAACACACCTGTCCCACTCACCACCCAAATATTGAATGGAGTCGTAAAGATGTTAAAACTCGTTTGTCCTATAAGGACCAGGGCCATGGAGTATGGGAGGTGGAGTCCGTCCTGACCTTCACTACCACAGAGAAGGATGATCACACAAACATCACCTGCACTGTCACTTATTATGGTGACAAAAAAACGTCAGTCACTAGCAAGATATATGTAAAACGTAAGACAACATAGTTTGTGTTTTCCTCATGAATTATGTTTTTTTTATGATTGGCTCATCAGGGCTGATCAAAGAATATTATAATTTTTAGAATATGGGTGCTTGGGGGGGGGGGGGGGGGCTTGCTGTGGCTCAGTGTATTAAGGCTCTGAGTTACTGATCAGAAGGTCGATGGTTCAAGGTTCAACTCCACCAGGTTGCCACTGCTGGGCCCTTAAGCAAGGCCCTTAACCCTGTCTGCTCCTGGGGCACCATAGAATGTCTGACCCTGTGCTCTGACCCCTGCCTACTAAAAAAAAGAGATATGCAAAAAATAAAGAATTTCACTCTGTAGTAATGTATATGTGATGAATAAGGCCTGAACTGAATTGAGCTATTAAAAATCCTGGTTAATTCCAGGAAAAAATATTACTACTAATATTGGCATACTTTTCCAACAGTTAAAACAAGTTACATGAGATTTATAATTTGACTATTGTTTCTAATGTGAAATGCAGCATCTTTACAAGCAGCCTAGACATAGCTTGTCATTGAATAATCTGAAACAGGTTACAGGAAAAAACATTAGAAAAAAATTAAAGACAAATTATTATGCAAGTTATTATTTTATATAAACCGTACCTTCGAAAAACAAAAACAAATGTGCCTTTAAATAGCTCAGCATCTTTTTCAGGTAAAGAGAATTTCTTTCACATCATTGTTCCTGTGGCTGCTGTGTTCGGGACTGTCATTTTATTTGGAACCGCCTGCTTCTTCGTGACCAAGAGATACAAGTAAGTCTGAATGAAGTTTTTGTTTTTGCATTGCTTGCATTCCTTGCAATCCATATCTTGATGGGGACCTACATCTGTCCCTTACTCTTCCTAGTTTTAAATCTAATCTCAAGACCTTTTTATACTCTTTAGTGTTTAATATAGTGTGAGGACATATTATTTTCCCTATCTTTATTTTGTTCTATAAATTATTTGCTTATTATTTTACTGTTTTATTTGATTATTTTATGCAATGAGGGCAGAATTCTTATTGAAATGTATTGTTTTGTTTTGATTTTATCAGATTTTCATTTCCTTATTATTGTATGTTTTTTAAAGTCTGTTCTATGTCTTCAGCTATTTTAGGATTGTACAGCACCTTGCTCAACTGTGTTGTGCTAAATGTGCCTCTGAAAGTATATGTAATGTTTGACTTTGATTTTATTTTGCAAAATACATTTTTAAGTAATTTTTATACATATATAAATAAACAAACTGATAATATGACAGGGAGAAAAAAGAAAGCCCTCCTGTTTGTCCAGTTCCATCAGCACTTAACTTAGCCCAGCTATGCTCAACTGCACCTACTTTACTTGGCTTTAAAGAGGTACTGGGTTATCCTATAGTAGTTTAAACAAGTGGCAGACAAGTCGTGAATCATGAAACCAGTATCGCCTAGTGCATGGGGTCGGCGACCTCAAACACTCAAAGAGCCATTTGGCCCCGTTTCCCACAGAAAAGAAAACATTGGGAGCCACAAAACCCCTTTGACATCTAAAATGAAGACATCACATTTTTTATTATTATTATTATTTTTTATCTACAGTATGTATTAAACAAACTATAGTGTTGCATTTATGAAATCAATGAACTGGTACAGAGATAACGAAATCTTATTTCTGCATGCAGTAAAATCATTTTAAACTCGAAAGTTGAAGGTTCAAGGCTACTTTCAAACAAAAATACTCAATAAAAAGTCAAACATAAATTATCCACCTGCAGCAAACTAAAAATGCCACCTGCTTCTGTGTGCGATCATCCTTTTTTCATGTGTACGGGAGTGTGCAGTGAGCTGTCAACCTGAATTAAAAAAGGACTATAAATAGTGTACTTTAAAGTGTACCCTTCCTGCTTCCTGGGAAGTCTGCTTCTCAGGGAACTACTTGCGGAATGCAGCACTCCCAGGGTTAGTGTGTTATGCGTTAAAATTCCCTCTCCGCTGTAAATACTATATTTTAAGCTGAAACCAGTGCGCTCTTTCATTCAAACGCAAGAGTGGTGGTTTTCCTTCCCCTGTGCTCAATAATGTGCAATTACAAGAACACCATAATCCTCATATTTAAAAAAAAACTAATGAAATAAAATAAAATAAATGTAAACAAAATACTCATTATTTATTTTCCAAAGCCACAGGGAGCAGACCCTCAGCAGAGGGATGAAAAAGCCACATGCAGCTCCAGAGCCACAGATTGCCGACCCCTGGCCTAGTGGATAACTGCTAAAGGCTAACCCAGTCATCTTAGGGTGTTTTCTCACTGGGAACGATTGCTCCGTTCTGTACCAGACCATGATTTCTCCCCCTCCCCAATCCCCCTGCAGATCTGCACGCACACTGTAACATCGGTTCCGTTCCCGGGCACTCTTAGTAGGGGGCGGTAGAGACGTAGTTGAAAGAAGAAGAAACACCCGCTCGGGTCATGAACTGTGAGACACCTGTTAATGCTCCGTGTGGATGTTTTTATTTTTGTGACAAAAACAACGGCGCTCCAAAAAACATGCCTACTGACACATCTTCTGCGCGGCTCAGAGGGTGAAATGAGCGCGTGCTGCATGGATACAGCACGATGCACTGAGGAATTAATTTACAACTCTACTCTGTAAGGTGAGTAATCAGGTGCTGTCTACATTCTCTTCTGATTTCCCGTCAAATTGAAAAAGTGCTTATTAAACATGACTTTTTTTGTCATAGCACATGAGCATTATTTATTTTCAATATTTACTTTTTGATCATAAAAGTGTTTATGTACACTGTGAATTAATCACAGATGTAAACAATGCATAAATAAATGCAAGAAATGCTACAAATAAATATAATGCCTGCTACAATAAAGTTCAACGAATAGCATAGATACATATAATAAATAATAAATATCTAATCATGCATTTTCTGTCCTCCTCAGGATCTTCTGGATTCAAGAAGTGGTGTGTTAGCATGTCCTTGTGACCAGGAGAGACCATGAATGGCTACCTATTCCTAACAAGAAGACAACATTCCTACAAGAGAGATGCTTGTGCTCTCTTTTCCTTTCCTTGCTATGTGTACGTTTTTAAACTTAGCTGAGGTGCTGAAACTATTGAATTTAAAACCTCTCCATGCATTAAAGTTTAGTGATTAACATGTTTTGTGTGCCGTGTGTTTATATTGTATTTTTGCAAATATAAATGAAATATAAAAAAACTAATGTATACTGTAAAATCCAAGGTAAGTGTGGGGGATTTGGAATAGAGACAAACATTAAATATACAAATACATAAAAAATATTAAATATATACATTTAAATATAATTAATTTAAATTTAGTAACAAAAGTAGCTGTCAAATAGGAGAAAAATATAAACATTAAAATGTAGCGTAAATATAAAAATATTTACTTGTACTTGCATAGCAAGAGGGTGTGTGGTAATGAAATTAAGACAACAGTTGGTCCATCGTCTGCATCAACATCCTATTCGATCTCTTGATGTTCCTTCTTCAGTATCTGTAGTCATCGCTTCTCCATCTAAATTTGGCATTTCATGCAGGTATTATGAGTCCCCTGCTCTTGCACATCAAGTTTTTCCTTTTTCTTCTGTTGTTAGTTGGTCTTATGCTACTGTCAGAGGTCTCAGTCTGTGTTTCCTCCAGTGCCTGTCTGCAAGAAAGTATAAAACCAAGAAATTAGCTGAAAGTTGCAACCATAACAGCTTGTACAAATAAAAAATTTCCAACTTTTAAATTTTATCACAGTAATTACAGATAACCTGAAATTGTGTGTGGAGCTTATGTGGCTCATCAGCATCTCAATTTTTATAAGTGTCTCTGAGATGTGTTGGAGTATATACATGAAGGTTATACATAAAATAATGAGTAAATAGTAAAGTACCTGTAACTAATAGCTACATAAGCACAACACTTGAGTTCATCACATTCTACTCTTTTGTACAGGGAAATGATCTGGGCCTTAAAGTGAGCAGACACGAGGAGCATTCAAAGTTAATTTTGTAGTGAGCTAATGTGAAAGGATCATCCTGCGTATCCTATTATATGCATTTAAACCAGGGGTCTCAAACTCAGTTCCTGGAGGGCCGCAGCCCCACAGAGTTTTGTTCCAACCATAATTAAAAACACCTGATACAACTAAACAAGTCATTAAGGCTTATTTGAAAACTACATGGTATGTATGTTGGAGCAGGGTTGGAACAAAACCAAAAAAAAGGGAAAAAAGGGGCTGCGGCCCTCCAGGAACTGAGTTTGAGACCCATGATTTAAACTGTCACCACAAGATCCACAGACAATTACCTGGAGATGTTGTGATAATACAGGACTTTCTTTAACAGCGTTAATAACGTGAGTATTTAATATTAACTTACCGTTCGCTCGCTGGCTCTCTGCTGGAGCAGGCTCCACACTGTCCGGTTCGGATAATAAAGGTAGATGTTGTCGTGGGACAGAGGGGTTCCAACTCAATCACACTGGATGGATAAACACTATTGTTTATCTTTTCCTCACTTCAGTATCGTGCTGTGTGCTCCTCGAGCTGAAGTTTGTTTAACTCAGCACAGCATTGCTCAGTGCTGCTGTGCAAGCACGCATCTAAATACTTACGGATACTTCCGTAAATATCAGAGTTTTTATGTGTAGTATCCGATTATCTTTGGATATTTTCCTCTGTCTAAATTTTGAGCAAATACTGTACTTCGGAATTACTTCACTGAGATTCTTTAACAGCCACATTTCTTTGTGTACGGAGTCAAACTGTAACTACGTCACTTCCTCCCTTGAGCACGAGCGCGTACTTATATCCCGCCTTCCGTGCTCGGGAAAGCATGATCGTTCCCGAGACCACCTCTGCAATTAGTCCAGGGATTTGTTCCCGAGCTTGGAACGATTGCATGCTTACAGAGAAAAATCAACTGTCTCGGGGCCAAGTGTGCTCAGAAACGGTTCCTGGACCCCAGTGAGCCCTTAAGTTCTTAGTGGGCTAGGTCAGCCATAAGCAGTTATAAGTTGTAATTTTTTCTATGCATTTTTCAGCTCATTGTTGTGTTTCAGCCTTTACATTGCAAAATATTATGGATGTGATATTTTGAATTAATGATTCTACATACAGTATCAGCCTGAACATGAATAGGATTTGCTTGATAAGGTCCTGCATTCTGATTGGCTTAGACAGAGCATGTCAGTGAAACAGAAAGAAAATTAGTGATTATTTATAGGATCTTTAATGTATGATCAGCTAGGCATACATACCTTCATCTAAAGTACAATGGAACCTCGGATTACGTGTACAAGCAAAGATTTTGAATACATTTTGACTTGGAAAACGAACAAGTCTTGGTTTACGAGTACCGAGTATCATGCAACACGCATGCGCTTCTTGTTTTGACGCCGAGCATCACATGATCATAACTGAGCCAGTGTTTTTTCCTTTCTCTTGCGCTGAGGAATTGTGAGTAATCGTCTCCCCTGCTCAGTCTTAGTGCACGTCTCTCACTGATATAATCAATATCAGTGCACGTGTGTACTGTTTACTATAACACCGTGACCACATGTGTGTGCATAAAACATGTGTGTGTGTACAGGGCACATGTACTGTTTATGATAACACACGTGTTTGCACGTGTAAAGCAAAAAAAAGTCTCAATAGGTAGGTTAAAGATCTATTTTCTCTCTCTCTCTGTTTTAGCCAGTGCATCATTTGACACCGCGCACTTTCACCCCAACCCCCCTACTCGTGTCGCTTTCACACACACACACACACCCTACTTCTCTCGTGTTCGCACGCGCACACACACACACTCTCTGTTCTACACAGAAACACTACTATGTCACTATACACTTTAGTCTGTGCTCAGTTGAGTGTCATTAGAGAGATTTTTCCCCCTGTAAAAACAGTGTTTCAGTTGTGTGTGTGTGTATGTGTGTTGACATAATTGTCTCGATTATGACCAATCACGGCTTGAACTATCTTGCTTTGCATGTAATGAGTCTATCTCATATATTAGTTTCACCTTTTAAGTTGTATTACTGAAATAAAGAAACTTTTGCATGATATTCTAATTTTTCGAGTTTCATCTGTTTATTTGTATTTTTGGAATGGATGCTAGTGTAACCTCGCCTTAACAAATCATAACTGAAATAATTATAGGCAGTAAATTAATAAAACCTACCTCAGGTCAATCCATGCCTTCTTGGGAGGGAAAACAATTACTGTACCTCTTTTTATATGAATCTTTGCTTTGTCCACCGTCCTGAAACATTTACTGAACTGGGCCAGGAGCACTTATCCTCAATTTCCACATTGCAATCTAGTGGCTAATCCATCTCCAGATGTACAATGCTAGCTATAGTGTTTTACCTGCATTGTGTAGCATGAGTCAGAGCAGATGACTGTTTAGCATAGTTCTTGTTTTTTTTTTTTTTTTTTTTTTTTTTACAGTAAAGGAAGGCATTTTATGCAAACTTGAGCCATTTCATTTGATATAAAATTTAACACATAGTCAAAGGCTGAATAAGAGAATTCACCTTTGAGATTTCCAACAAGTACAGTACCTTGGTCAGGTCAGGTCTTAATTATTTTCTATTTGGTTTTAACTCCTGCAGAAGTTTCTCAGTAACATGAAACAAAATTCGTAATTGTTGCAAAATATCATAAAATCAGCCATGGACTGACAAAGAAGAGGCATAAAAAAAGTTTTCTGTTCCTTTTTTTCTATTCCTCCTTTACTACAGGAAAAAGAAAACCTAGCTCATATCTACTCGTATCTCATATCTAACTGCAAAATCCATCTTTTTATTTTCCATTGAACTTTTATTTCATCTACTCAAAAAAAATGTATACTGATTTTTGTACCGTAATACTGTGGATTTAATTCTGTTTTTTCCATTACAATCAGGCAACAGATCCAAGATCTCCAATCCAGAAATCCAAATGGGTAAGTAATAATAATAATAATAATAATAATAATAATAATAATGATAATGTCATTAGACTATTGTGTTATTTTTAATCATTTGGTGACTAGTCTAAGTAAATAATGTAGGAGGTAATAAATTGTTATTAACGACTCTGGGGAAAAAGATTTTTTGAATGATTAAAAAATAGTTGAATGAGAATACTGTACAATTGTATTTGCCATTTGTATTTGTCTTGAGTCACCCCACATTTATTCATATTTTGCTTCCAAGAGCAATATGTTTCTTGTATTTTTAATGTAGTCTTGAGGAATAGTTCTCCAGGCTTTTTGGCTCCCATTTTTGGTAGGTTTTGGTTCTCATTTTCAGTCCAGTCCCTGTACCTGTCCAGTTTCAGAGGAATGTTTTTGTTTGTTTATCCACACAGTGGCCCATGCAACATTAAAAAAATCTAACCCAATGCATGAACCAGTAAGAAACAGGGGCAAATGATGACATATGATCAGGTAGATGATTAGTATAATGGTGATGCTAAATGCTATGTGGTTGGAACAGACAAGAGAGAAAATGAAGTTGCTGCTGATGTTGTTACATAAAACCCAATTTTTAAATTGTATCCTTAGTGATTTTGCAGCCTGTCACAGAATTAAAAGAAAAAGCATCTGTTCCTATTAATTTAATTATATTTAATTTTTTGTTAAGAAATGGGGTGGCTCAATACTTTTGTACAGTACTGAATATACAATGCATATAAAGAAAGACAAGGTTAAACATATTTATTCTTGGTTTATTACATTTAAAGTGAAAGGGCTTTTTTTGTTTTAATTTTGTTTGAATAAATTATTATTCATACATTTCTGAAATTTGAGTCATGTTGACTCGTCTTCTTCCTGGTTAGGTCAAAATGTTTCACTATTCATCCAAGTAACTTCTTCAATTCGAGGGAAGTGGGTAGAATTCCACATATTTGTATCTTTCAGTGTCAAGGATTCTCTCCTGTCTGAAAAGGCTCATTAGGTGAACAATAGATAAAGTGATATAAGGGATTCATTAGAGAGTAGAGGAGGGATAGAATTGTTAAGAAGATCAGTAATAGAGAGAGGATAGGGAGAATCATCAATACGTAATGAGAGAGTGGGGGCAGTCCTTAGGCATGGTTTTCCAGGTGAACCTGTAAAGAGGTCTTAATCTTCCTGGGGATGGATGAAAGGGCAGCATGAAAAATAGGAGACAGGCTGAACCTAAGACCTACATTTCTGTTGTCTTAAGATGCTTGTATTTCTTCTTTTCATATGCACTTTATGTGAATATCATAAAGTCAAAGCTGGCCATGATAGAAACAATCAAAACACCCAGTGCACCATAGCCCATTGCACACAGGCCCACCAGGAAATGAGTTCAAGACGGCCGACCCAGCCTCCAAACTCCCCAGATCTCAATTCGACTGAGCACCCATACACTACTCTGCGCCACTCTGCGTCTGGATCTATCTCTCCGCCACTTTATTGCCCTCTTCTGACTGAATAATCCGGCCAGCAGAGTACAACAAAATGAGGCTGGCCCTGGAGAGCAAGTACACAAGAGCTTTTCACCACTAGGCAAACTCTTGCTGATGTCACTACTCAGATGCAACAAACCCGGTTATTCTCAACACAAGTCACAAGTTCTAAACCCCCACGCAATCTATGCTTACCAGCCCCGCCCACTTATGGAGGTGAGCCAGGTACATGCAGATTCTTTCGCTCTCACTGATTTTTGAGCTACAACCCTCCACCATCTCTTTGGAACAGTCGCAGTTAGTCTACATGATCACCCTTCTTACAGACAGGGCCCGGGAGTGGAGCATGGCTCTCTGGGATGCTCACGACCTGTGTTGTAAAAACTTTAAGGTGTTCTCCAAGGAGATGAAGAGGGTTTTCGACCGTTATCATGTTGGCAGGGAGGCTGCTAGGTTGTTAGGCTTCGTCAAGGATCACGCGCTGCTTACTATTACACATTCGAATTTCAGACCCTCGCCGTCACAAGTGGACGGAACGACAGGGCCCTATCGATGTCTTCCTCGAGGGCTTATCAGAGGCAGTCAAAAGATGAACTTGTCACTCAGGAGCTTCCCACTGACCTTAACGCACTCATGGATCTCACTGGTCTTCCAGGAGATCACGAACTTCCAGGAGATCACTTTCCAGGAGCCTATGCAGTTAGACAGGACTTGAATCCCAGAAGAGGAGAGGCCTGTTTCTACTGTGGGGCCTCAGGACACTCACTTAAGAACTGCCTGTTGAAGGGAAGCGCCCTCTAGTCAGGATGGGATCATTAGAGGGTGCTCCTTCAGACTGACTCCTGAACCATGCCCCCTACTCCGCGTTACCTTGATCATCGCCGGCCAAGCTCATCAGATTCAGGCAGTCACTGACTCCGGTTCTGATCAGCGCTTCCACAGCTAGGGCACTAAAAGCCACTTGTGTTCCAGTGGAACTCCACACTCAGTTTAGGCCACCTGTTGCCAATCATCACGCGGCGAACCTTTATACTTGCGTTACAAATTTTAGGGAACCACTCTGAGGAGATCTGCCTGTTGGTTATTGAGAAATCCCATGCTGCTGTAGTTCTTGGCCTTCCATGGCTAGCACTACATGGTTCACAGATTGACTGGACTAAGCATGCCATCACAAGCTGGAGTCCTTTATGTTCCAAGTCTTGTCTTCTCGCAGCGCTTCCTCTGCCTTTCACTTCGGTTATGCCTGACGAACCTCCGGATAACTCCAATATTCATGCAGAATAACACGATCTCAAGCTGGTTTTCAACAAGGCTTGGGCAAGCACATACACGTCACTTCCTCCTCATCGACCATATGACTGCCCTATAGACCTCCTTTCGGGTATCTCTCCTGCATAGGGTCGTCTCTACTCATTGACACACCAAGAGCAAGAAGCTCTCCAAGAGAGCACACCAAGAACTCTCACTGCTGTTATCATCCATCCGTCCTCATCCCCTGGCGGGTTTTTTCTTCATGAAAAAAAGCCTGTTCCCTTTGTCCATGCACTGATTATAGAGCTTAAAGCTTAGATTATAGAGCTTAATGAGATAAAAGGAACAACTATCTCTTGCTGCTCATGTTTACAGCCTTTGAGCTTTTCCAAGGAGCCATCCTCATCACTAAGTTAGATTTGCGCCATGCATATCTGAATTAGGGAGCGCGACAAGTGGAAGACTGCCTTCAACACCCCGACCGGGCATTATAAATATTTGGTAGTTCCATTCAGACTCACAAGCACTTGTCATGTCTATACAAGGGGAGGCGGACACAGGTTCCATTTTTTTCATTGTTTATTCGTTTCTGATATTTTCTTTTCTTTTGTTCCAAAAAACTCAAAATAGTTTTCGACACAAAACATACACAGATGACTCCCCAGGCTGGGTCTGCAGGTGGGCAAAAGAAAACACAACTACAACAAAAGGCGAGTAGAAAATGAAGCCAGCTGAGAACCTCTCAGCCGCAACCTTGATTATTGGTGATAAACCGTCCCTCGCAAACGTGACCCAAACCTGCAGACACTGCTCAGGCCAGGGGGAAAAGAAAAAGGCACATGTTGTTTGAAACACAAAGACATTCAAAACAAAGACGGTGCACAACAGTGAACAGTGGCGCAGGTGTTACAGCGCTCCTGCCGTCTTCCCGAGCCTTATTAACAACTCCCTGAACCTTTTTGTATTCGTCTATCTGGACGACATTTAGATTTTTTCTCATGACCTGTAGGAGCACTGGCACCACGTTCCCCTAGTGTTACAGAGACTTTTTGAGAACAACTTGTGAGTCAAAGCAGAGAAATGTTTCACACAATGTCTACCACCTTCCTAGGTTTTGTCATCTCACCCTCTTGGCTGGAGATGGAACCAGCCAAGGTTCAAGTGGTCTCCAACTGGCCAATCCCAGTCTCGCAATGAAACCTCCAATGATTTCTGGGCTTTGGCAATTTCTACTGCCGGTTCATTGGAGGGTACAGCTCTGTCGCTGCTTCTTTAATCTCTCTGACTTCATCCAAGAAGTGCTTTTATTGGAACAAAGAGGCGGAGAGAGCCTTTGTTGACCTTAAGAGAAGGACCATCTTAGTTCCCATACTGATCATCCCTGACCTGTCCCGCCAGTTTGTGGTGAAGGTTGATGCGTCCAACACCGCCGTTGGAGGGATCCTGTCCCAGAGGTCTCCACAGGTTAACAAACTGTAACCCTGTGCTCACAGGTCCTGGAATGGGGCCATGGATCCAGATTGTCCTGTCACCCAGGCTCTACCCGAACCTGCTTCATCATTCAACAGCACTTCTGGTGGCCCATGTTGGGGAAGAATGTTTCCAGCTTTGTGGCAGCCTGCAACATCTGCGCCTGCTGCAAACATAACAACCGGCCCCCTGCTGGCGTTCTCAGACCCTTATCCATACCTCACCATCCCTGTTCTCACATTTCACTGGATTTTGCAATGGGTCTACCCTCGTCAGATGGGAACACTTGTATTATGACCATTCTTGACTATTTATCCGTCTGTTCTCCTGATTATGCTTCCCAAGCTTCCCTCTGCCAAGGAGATAGCAGAGCAACTGATCCTCCATGTTTTCTATCTTCATGGTCTCCCCACTGAAATCATTTCAGATCGAGGCTCTCAGTTCACCTCACGCTTCTGGGAGGACTTTTGTAAACTCATCGGGGCCACTCCTAGACTGTCTTCTGGCTTTCATCCTCAATCCAACGGCCAAACAGAACGAAAGAACCAAGCAATTGAAGTCACCCTCTGGAGCATGACCACTAATGATGCTACCACCTAGTTTAAGTTCCTCCTGTGGGTCGAGTACACTAACAACTCCCTGCCATCAGCTTCCAGGGGCTCTCTCCATTCCATTGCTGTCTGAGGTACCAGCCATCCAACTCAAGAGAAGAATGTAGAGGTTCCCTCAGCCCATTTCATTTGCCACTGCAAACGGACATGTTTATGAGTTACACGATCCCTGCTGCAAGCATCCAGGTCGTACAAGAGACCACCATACCAAGGCTCCCAGGTAGCATGTAGGGAAGAGAGTCATGCTCGCTATCAGGGACATCCTTCTGAGAACCCTGTCGCGCAAACTCTCACCTCGCTTTATCGGCCCCCTTAGGGTCGGAGGCTATCAATCCATGCACCATTCGACTTCTGCTCCCATCTTTGATGCCTCGGTTCAACCCTACCTTCTACGTTTCACAGCTACGACATATCATAAACTGCCCACTGGAAACGTTCATTAGAGGGGTGGTACTGTCACGAACTGGCGCACATGCTTTCGTCCCTTAACATTTCCTTTCCCCAAGCTGTCATGACAGCTTCTCACCACGCTGTCATGTTTTCCCACACTTTCATTTCTCCTAACAACCCCCCAGACCACCCCGCCTGCACACCACTATTTCATCATTAGCATGTGCATTTTCCCTTGATACCTGTCAACCTGTTACAAATATACATTGTAGGTAATTTACATATTTTTCTTCTAAAAATCTGTGGCAAAACTCATTTGTTCCTCCAAAGTTTATATTCATGAAATCCAATTAAATTATTTTGTATGTGCACAATTTTAGAATTAATCTAATAATTTATTCTGTATATTATTTCTCCATATATATTCTTGTGTACCTGATACTAATTTATAGATAACCACATCTGTAAAGTCTTCATTTTCACTGAGTGCACTGCAGTTTCAATGCATGATTTTAACATAAATTTAAAGGCTTGTGTATTCTGCAGTAGACTACACCACAGTGTGATTTATTATTCTAAAAATAATGTAAATTATTTATTTTTCTTCACAGAGTATGGAGTCGTCTCTCCAGAATGTCTCATAGGTAAGCACTCACTTGGTTGTTTACTATGTTTTCCATACCACTCTCAGTAAGTCAACATATTTAGATTCCATTGTGGAAGTGCAGAGGAAGTTCATTAGTTAGGGTGTTGGATTACTGAAGGTCCCAGGTTGAAAGAATAAAAAAGCAAGCCGCTTTGGATAAGCGCACCTGCCAAATGCTGTAAATGTGGAGATGTATATTTCCTACACTTTCTGTAATGACTGATATGATTGTTTTACTCTTATCAACAGGGTCAGGTCAGTTGGATGGATGAAGAGTATGAAAAAGAGCCTGATTTCCTCACAACTAATCATCTTTTGACTGTTTTTATAAATATAGACTTCATCATAAATCTCTGAGCCATTTAATTTGATATAACATTTAGCACATAGTCAGTGGCTGGCAGTGTTGGGTGATAGATGGAAACCTAATTACAGTTCCAAAACTAGCGGTGAATCATGATGAACCGTACTTATGGCCACCATGTGAACCTGCGTAGGTGAAATAGGGGTATTAGTAGTTAACAGATTATGGGCCAAACTTCACTGAGTGATGCTGATAGAATAATTAAGAAGGTCTTGACTAAAACAACATGCATGAGGAAGCACAAAAGAGTTTTAATTTTCTGCAGTGGAAAAGTACTCTAACTAGTTACTTTTATCATAAAGTAATGCTGTAATGTAACTAATTACTTTTTTTAAGACAGTAATTTTGTAATGTAATTAGGTACTTTAAAAAGTAATGTCCCCCAACACTGGTGGCTGGATAGAAGTATTCACCTTTGAGATTTCCAACACAGACTTTGGTCAGGTCAGGTCTTAATAGAAATAAGAAAGTATAGCTATCATGTCAAATTACCCATCAGGTTTGTATTCCTGCAGAAGTTTCTGAGTAACATGACAAACTACATATAATTATTTGTATAACTGTTTAATGAAACAACATTTGTAATTGTTGCCAAATCTGATAAAATCAGCCATGGAGTGATGGAGGCAAGTCATAAAAAAGTTAAATAAGGCTAATAATTAGACTTTACTTCGAATTCAATCAACATCGAGGACATGTTGCTTTTTTAAATTGTCTTTTTCGGTTCCTTTTTTTCTGTTCCTCCTTTACTACAGGAAAAAGGAAACCTAGCTTATATCTAAAAGTGCAAAATGCATTTTTGCTATTTTCAATTTCCATAATTAGTTTTTTTTTTTTTTTTTTTACATTTTACTCAATAAAATAGATACAGAAGCTTTCACATTCAGCAAAGTTAAAGCTGTTCATCCACAAAGACTGGTGTTAGACTAACACCATAGGTTTGTCTAATTTCAAAGTCTCAATATCACATTGCTGATATTGTTAAATAACATCATGCAAAGATAATGGGAGAATCTCTGAGGATATCTTTCAGGCATAATTATGATGCCTGCTCCTGAAAACCAAATACATTAAATTCCGTATTAACAATGCACACAATTTCAAGTAAAAAAAGCTTTATTTATTTATTAATTTATTTATGTATTCATATATTTATTTATTTATTTATTTATTTATTTATTTATTTTGAACAAATACTCATTGCTTATCATTTTTTTGCTTTAAAGAGGCTACGGGAGAAGGCAAGAGCCTCAAAGGAATGTTGTTGCTAAGTAAGTATCTACTATGCATCTTTCTTGGAATAAAAATTGTATTAAATGACCCACACTTAATTTAAAACTTACAAACTCATCTACTAATTGGCAGTGAAATTATCAGGTTGTTTTATTGACACTAAAGGAAAAGACAAAAAAGAAAAGATACATACCGTAACTGAATTATCAGTTTCTTACTTAAATTTGTTAAAATATGTTTGATGAAGGTTACTTACTGTAGGTTTAAGTCATATTTATTGTTTACCTTATTTTAGCTGTCTGGTATAATCCAGAAGCTGTAAAAATGCTGTATATGAAATCTAAGTGGTGAGACACAGCATAATGAAAATAACCAAATATATATGTTTAAAGGCCAAACAACAGTGTAAGTACTGTGTCAGGAACGGCAGGATTCTCAAAAGCCCGCTTTCCATCTCCAAAGAGGTATAGTACTTAACATACATTGTATTATGCTGTACTAGTCCATAATATACAATTACATCACTTACATCACTGTGGCCCAGTTTATGTATACATCAAGGGCGGACCAATCAGCAGTCTGACGAGAATAAAAAAATAGTAAAAATAGCTTTTATAGGAAAATAGCCAACATTTTTTAAGAGCCCTCCATTTTGCACCGGGCGTCATCACAAAACCCTGAAGTCGAATGTTCTCAGATATGAGCACAGGTCATCATATCTTATTTATTATACTCTAGCTCATTGGTCGGCAATGCATGGCTCTGGAGCTGCGTGTGACTCTTTCATCCCCCTGCTGCGGCTCCCTGTGGCTTTGGAAAATAAATATTTAATTGAAATGTATTTTATTTTAGTATGTTCGTTTTTTCAAATATAATCCTAAATGTGAAGATTATGGTGATGGTGTAAAATTAAAATAAAATGTGTTGAATTTTTTGTTGCTCAAAATATGCATTGCAACCGCCGATGTGTGACACCTGCCAGCATGTGACTTATTGAAGGGGCTTATTTTAGGTTTAGTTTTCGTGCCCTGAGCTGCGTCCATTTCAAAGTGTACTTCACCGGGTGTTCCCTATCCCTGCTCCGTTTGCAGTGAATGTCAGTGAAGGGAACTTCTCTCCACAAAAGTCCACCATTCGGATCACTCTGTGAAGTCACCAACGTTGACGTAACTTCCTCCATATTTTTGATAATAATAATAATAATAATAATGATAATAATAATAATAATGATAATAATAATAATAATTAATTAATTAATTAATTAATTAATTAATTAATTAAAAATGTACAGAGACTTATTTATTTTTTACAGATTACTAATAATGATGATAAATATTATTTGGAATCTTTTTTTAAGCTACATTTTTTTGGTTCACAGCTGACTGCAAGCTCTAGTACATTGATTTCATAAATGGAACACACTATAGTTTTTGTATACATAGCATAAATGTAAAAAACTGTATATTTAGTGGTATCTTCATTTTAGAGATCCAAAGGGTTTTGTGGCTCCCAGTGTTTTCTTTTCTGTGGGAAACGGGTCCAAATGGCTCTTTCAGTGTTTAAGGTTGCCGACCCCTTTTTTAGTTACTATCTTTTAGTCTTTGTTCACCCTTGATGTACCACTGTAAACCATCTATTTAAATTATTTATATTCAGGCAAAATTCTTTGGTCTCTCCTACTGTACTATAAGAATTACATTGTTTTCAATAACTAGTTTACTATAGCATACTAGTTTAGCTTTGCTAATTAGTTATGCTAATTGCTTCATGCATACATTCAGATAACTTTCAGTCAATTAAATAATAGTAAACAAAAAAACATGTTTTCTGTGTGGCTAAAATAAAAATCTTTCTTTTATATTTTACATTAGTGAAAAAAAAGCATACAACCCACATGGTGGAGGATATTTAGATGTAAGTAAAACCCATCACATATTTTCATTGATAATGGTCTGTTTAAATGATCACTTACCATTTTATGATGATGTTTATTTCATAGCTTTCTGTATGTCATGTTTTATCCTGAAAATAATCAAATGAAATAAAATATCTAATAAATAAAAATGAATTTTGAACGGAAAAGCATATTCCCAATATTTTGTTTAATAATACTTTGGCTGCTTTTGTTAGAAATTTAGTACTCTGCAGCTTGTAAAGTCTTCATGCTTATTTCTTTTTTCACAGGATGATGCTGATGACTACACCAACGTAGGCGACCTCAATGTTTATGGAAATATCTGATGACAAAAATATTGTCATTATTTTTCATATGGAATGTTTATGATTGTAAAGTGTCTTGTTTTCCATTGTAATGAGTATTCTGTTACACTTTGTACTGTATGTACAATTTCTTAAATGAGGAAGCTGATCAGTCTTTATTTGTCAGCAATGGTATGAAGAATTTTGCATATTAGAAACTTCTGCTAAACAACAAATTTATCAGATTATTCTGTTTTTGACTTTTTAGCAGGTTGAGTTTTAGTTCCTTTTACTGAGTATTGATTAACCAAATGACATTTACACCCACACAACTATTCTATCCAAGCATCAACTACAGTACATCACAGAAATATGTTTATGGTAATGAGAAGAATTAATTTACAAATAGGCTTATGGACAACAAACAAAAAAACAAATCAGTGACTCTGCCAATAATACAACTGCTAAAGTTTTTTTACTTTGTTTTTTGGTTTCCATTAAAGTGTAAAAAGTGTAAAACAAAAAAATATATATATATACTGACTGTAATATTTTATTCATTCTTTTATTATATACTGATTTGTATAATTAATAAAATGTAAGAAAGACAATGCACAATGAATAGAACAGGTTACCTATTTAAAGTTATTAATAATTCTTTTCATTATGCTATATACCAAAAGTACTGAATTATAATCATATCTTAAAACATACTGGTACAGTGAAATAAACAGAAAGACAAAAGAAAATACCACATACAGAAAAAACACCTAAATGTTACTCCATATACATAACCATATACTTCATAACAAAATAATATAAACTGGCATATTCATTAGTTTATTCAAGCAGTTCTTAGGAAATGAGAGGTAACAGATGATTGTGCTGAGAGCAGTAGTTCATTGATGCCATTCCATTTGCATCAATTATGTCCATGCAATAAAGATTAATTCATTAAGATATAATGCATACATATTATACTGCTTGATTCATTCCATTGTCCGTGCATTTGTGACGTGTTATATGTGTTTAATTGTATTGCACATTTTTGAGGTTTCAAAATAAACTTTTACACTTTTTTTAATATGAAAAAAAAATAGAATTTCCAGAAAACATTACAAAAATATCATGCTCAGAAATGTCACCAATAAGTTGTGATACGCAATGTGTGTTAGAAAGAGCTTTGGACATATATGTGCTTTGATCACCAAAGATGATTCTGATTCCATGATCCTGTCAGAACCATTTGTTTACAATTGAGACATGGAATATAGCTGTGTCATCAGAAAAGAAAAATTCATTGATAATAAACTGGTCATTCAGTATTCTTGAGCTGACTTCATTTTATTTCCAGATAATATTGTTTAGCCCAAACCTGACCAACTGAACCAATAACAGGACATTAAACTGCCTCCAGGCACTTGTACAGATCATAAACTCTGCATAGTACTCTGGGCACTTGTACAGTGTCCAATCCAATCAAACGCATGATTGGAGCATTACTTAATGCGCTTCCCTTCTTACCCTAATGTCCCCATTGCTGTAGAATAGGGTCAATCTAGACTCCTCAGGCCAGATCACCATTTTCCATTGTTTTAAAGTCATATGTTTATTCTCCCTATAGAAAATTTAAGCCTTTTTTTCTGATTAGACTCACTAACAAGTGACCTATGGCTGCAAAGCTGTTTAGTCCCAGTCCTGAGTTCCTAATGCAACGCTCTTACTAAACATAGATGTAATTTATACTGATGTTTTACCATACAACTTAAAAAAAAAAAAAAACTATACAACTTCACCAAGTGTGTAAGTTATCTCCAGTCATGGTCATTTATGATTTTATTCTTATCATGTGTCTTCTAATGCTGAAATAATGTTCTTAACCCAATTCCATTATTAATGTTTTCTTTGCTTGATGCAGGCCAGTTTTTCCCCCAAACAGTGTACATAACAGGTACAGTATGTGTGTGGTTGATATTACTGAGGATGAGGCAAGGTGTGCCACTATCTAAGAGGTACCAGAGATGGGGCTATTACTGTACTCTATAAGGGATGTAACAGAATAAGTAAGGTTTTATTAATTATTCAAGGTGCAAACAATTAAACACCAAACAATTTAAAATCCTGCAGAACATTTTAGAGCCACAAGATTTACCATCAACAATCTACAATGCATTAAAATAATTGCACTAAAATCTAACAATTTATTTATAACCACATTTTCTCATAAATGCATAGTACCTTAAAAAGAAGGTTAATGTGATAATGTAGCTCATTAATTTTCCTCATAAGGTCTACTTGTTACACTTTATAGCCTAATGTATAATATATGTCCTTCCAATATGCACAACATGTAGTATTAATGTACATTGGCGCAACTCAATTTTTTATTACAAGTTTAAGGATGGTGTGTTGTTGTAGAACTTAATACATTTACTTTTGGTTTTGATGGTATTAGAATCATGTTACAAACAATCAATTCATTTATTAACTCTTATTTCAGATGGTGTTTTTTCTGTTTTTGGATTAATGATCTAACAATAGTTTTGCATTTTATCATGGTACTTTATAAGGTTCCTAATTTTTTTTGCTAAAGAAAGACAAATGTAACAAATGAGATGGAGTTAGTTGATTAATTTGTAAAACAAAATCTTAAGTACTCATGTTCACATCAAACAATCCTCCACATTACTCACTTTTAAACAACAGATCCCAAATTATGAAGCAGTAACGGTTATTTTATAAGTACAATCTAATGCACAATAAATTTATCTTTGCCATGTATTCTGTTGGCTTCATTGAAAAACAAAGGACAAGATCTTAATTATCTCATAATATGTGTTTTTAAATTTAAGTGTTACAATTGACTTGGCTGTGAAGAGGTGAACAAGCTAACTGTACATGGTGAAGGTAAACTTAATGTTAAATTTGCATTATGTAGTTTTTAACTTTGTTTGGTTGCAACATCTATCTATAGGTTTTTTTCAACTACGAGCAGATAATTTTGTCAAAACTCCAGTGGTATTGAAATAGCTTGCAGTAATTCAAGTACGTTAGCCTTAATATTGTTATATTTATGAATTAACTTTTTCAATGACTGTTTGTTGCTAAATTATGTTACTTTGGTTAGCATTTGGCATTTAGGTAGTTGTTAGAATTGATTACAAAATCACCCTGCAAAACAAGGAGGACCAATAAAGTGAGGATGGATCAATAATTATTTACTATAAGTTCAGTAATGATTAGACACCTAGGCTGTCTGATCTTGTCTGTGTTCGTTTCCACTACAAGCATTCTGATTGAGAGGAAATGAAAGCCACACCATGTGTGACTCTCACAGACTCCAAATCTAAATTTATATAAGGTTCAACTAAAGAATACTGTTCATACTGAGAAATAGGTCGGGGAAGAACAAAACCGCAATCAAGAAAAAGTAACCCTCAACCACACAGATGTATAATGAGATAAAACCGTAAATCTGAATAAAGCGTCTGCCAAATGCTGTAATGTCAATGTATGTCTGCTGCAAACTTACAGTCATGGTCAATCCATGCGTGAAAATGATGACTCATGCTCCCTAAATCCAGATGTGTGATCTTGGAATATGCCCATTCCATCAGAGGAGGAAAAAATCCATTGATGGGAAAATCTTATTGTTCAGTATATTTAGATAGTCAGCTGACCTATTATTTTATGTACATAATTTTACCGAACCTAGACCTGACCATCAACAGTGACCCCAGATCATTACCCTCCCCCCCACAAGCTTGTGCCAGAGGGCACTGGGCCTGATGGATGCATCACTTCATCTGTCCCTCCTCATACCCTAATATGTCCATCCCTCTGCAACAGTCTCAACAGTCCATTCTTTATGTTCAGTCGTTAATTGAAGACTTTTTAAATATGTTAAATAACTTGTTGCCAGCTGAATCCTATTAATCATTGTAATAATTATTAAATGGAAGGATCATACTTATTGTCTTAGTTAAGCCCAGGTGATGGCATTTTTTGTAGTCGACCTTTGGGTAAGCTTAGTTAAAAGCTAAAAAATCTTAAGCTAAAGACAACACTTTAGCACTTTATGGTGTTTTGTAACTTTGCTTAAGTACAAACATGGAGATTGAGAGGAAATGAAAGTCACACTAAGTGTGAGTCTGTCACAGACTCCAAATCTAAATTTATATAAGGTTCAACTAAAGAATACTGTTCATACTGAGAAATAGGTCGGGGAAGAACAAAACCGCAATCAAGAAGATTTAACCCTCAACTAGTGTTTAAGAACAAGATAGTTTTTCATTAAGTTTTTTTTTTTTTTTGTAATATTTGGAATAAAAGGCAGTAATAATTGAAGTAATTCCCTGTCTCTCTGTTTGTTACCCTGTCTTGGGTAAAATTTGGTAAAGGGTAAAATGCGCTTTCTGTTGTCACGCCAACTTCCTTGTATCTAATGCTTGTCTCTGCATTTGTTGTTAGTATCAAACTCACTTTTTAGTCTGCCCAAAATCTTGGGTGTTTTGGGTGACCCAGTATTTTTATATTTATTCAATACTAGGTCAATATAGCACCAACACAGTACTGGGCCATTTTTACCCTTTACCCAATTTTACCCTTCACTTAGCTTAACGCAAAATGAAAACAACAACAACAAAAAAAAATGTAGTGTGTGCACATTAACATGGCACACCAGATACATATCTGTGCTGTTTAAATTAACATGGTTGTTTCTGTTTTCTAATGAAAGCTGTACAGCTAAAATGAATGAAATTTACCAGGTGTTGAAAGGCAGGAAACAAAATGTGTCCTTTTATCATTACCTCACTTCAAGTGCTCCATAATCCATTCTTTAAACTCCCTAGCAACTATTTTTTCTGATTAGCCTCACTGATAAGTGGTTTCTTAAGGCTACACAGGTATTTCATCCCAATATTTTTTGTAAATGTTTTTTTTATAATATTTTTTATAAATGTTTGGAAGCTCCTGTAATTAACCTTTAGTTAGGTTAAAGCTAAAAATAAGCTAATCAGCTTTAGTCAGTAATATTATAATTTAATGTGAATAAAGTATTATTATTTCAGGTCGAATAATGACTCCCTGTCTTTCCTTATTGCAGAACCCCCTGCCTAACTTATTAATACAAATAGATGTATTTTATATCAGGTTGAGTATCTTATGCCTTGTTTATGCCTAGTTGTACTTCTTGCGTCGTCAGCCAAATACACTCTCTGTTCAGTAATTGGAGAGAGAATTACAGATGAGAAATTGAAAAAGAAGATTAAGTTTGTCTTAAAATGTAAAGATTAAGTTTAGCTTTTCTAATTAATATCTATTGGTGCAGGTGTTTGTTTACATTCAGCAAGTAGCTTATTACTAATTTATTTTACATTCGATAATTAATTTCAACACATAACTGCTCATAATGCTTTTACAGCAAATACGAAGGACAGCAAAGTTTCATAAAATTCTGTTTTGTGTGCCCAAGTAAAAAACAAAGTATGCAAAGTATATTAAATCCTAGAATGCCAAAGCATACTTAAGTGTACGTGCTCCAGAGTAATGATTAGTATACTTGAGGTTTGCTATTTTTGAGCAACTAATTTTGTACTAAGTGTATTTAAGTATAATTAAATTGTACAAAATCACAATTTTAAGTGTATTAAGTATACTTTTGTGTGCTAAAGTGGAACAACTTTAAGTATACTTAGTACACTTAAAGTATATGGCTGTGTGTGTACTGACATACCTGACAGTAATTAATAAAATTAATGAAGTATATATTTAATGTATTATAAGTACATTGCAGCAATTCTTACTGTGTTACAAATACATGATTAATATACTATTCTTTTTGCAGCCGTAGCATGCTGATTACAATTGACCTGGCCAATTACAAAAATACTATAAAAGTACACGTTGTGGTTAATACAAATTGTCACGCTCTCGGCACGCTCGTGCAGTTCATTTGACATTTCCGTTCCCACGCTGTCAAGCTCCTCATCACACTGGTTTGTTTTCCCACGCTGTCATGACATTTCCCATGCCCCCGGACCGCCCCACCTGCACACCGGTTTCTCGTCCGGCGCTGATTTCCTTGGGTTCATAGGGAAGCGCAGCACATCAGTTCTTCGCCAGATTATTGAGTGCTCAAGCCAATTCTCTCGCGTTTAGTTTTTTGATTGTGATCACATTACCGAACTCTTGTTTCGTTTCTCGTTTTTTCCCCGTTGTCTCACGATTCGGATTTGTTTGCCCCGCTGACGGATTTCCCGGTTTCCGACTCAACGCGTGCTCTCTCCCGACTACGGCTTCTCTTGACGTCTCGGCACGGACTCCACTCTCACGGATTTAACGGCTCTTGACCCAACGCGCACTCTCTCGACCACGGCTTATCTTCACGACTCAGCACGGACACCACGCTCACGGATTTAACGGCTCTCGACCCAACGCACGTTTTCTCGACCACGGCTGACCTTCACGTTTCGACTGCTCTCGACCCAACGCACACGCCCCTTCTCGTCAGCGGCAAATCGACTAGACGCTTTCCCAACGGACCCGCGCGCATACACCTGTCCTACAACCGGAGCGCAACGCCTGCTCAGCCTCCGCACCTGTGTCTGGACCCACCTCAGCAGCTAACGAAAGCCACGGTCCTTGACAGAATAATCTGGCCTCTATGGATCCAGCAGGAGTGGACAAGATGAGACAAGCACTGGAGAATCAAGGCGCTCTCCTTGGTAAACATCAGGAGGAGCTTGTCACCACCAGGCAGACACTTGCGGACGTCACCGCCCAAATGCAGCGTCTTCAGGTTTCTACAGCTCGGTCCACGTTCATGGATTCCCCACGAGAGCCACGCCTGCCAGCTCCTCCCACTTACAGTGGAGAACCAGGTACTTGTAGATCTTTTTTATCTCAGTGCTCTCTGATTTTTGAGCTTCAGGGCTTCACCTTCCATTCAGAGAGGTCCCGGGTAGCATATGTTATCACGCTCCTCACTGGGAGGGCCCGAGAATGGAGCACCGCACTTTGGGACGTACACGACCCATGTTGCGACAGTTTTGAGGCCTTTTCTAGAGAAATGAGGAGGGTTTTTGACCGATCCCACGTCGGCAGGGAGGCAGGAGCTAAACTTTTACACCTACGCCAGGGATCACGCTCTGCATATGACTACGCCATCGAGTTTCGGACCTTAGCCGCCTCGAGTGGATGGAATGACAGAGCCCTAACAGACGTCTTCCTGGAGGGACTTTCATCAAGGATGAGCTAGTCTCCCGTGAACTTCCCTCTGATCTCCATGAACTCATGGACCTCGCCGGGAGGATCGACTCGCGTCTTCGTTCAAGACGACCGACCCGGAGGTCACCCCCCCCGCGAGGAGACAAACACCCCCCAGGACGTTCCGCCCGTCCTCTCCTCCAACACCAACTAATCAGGAGGAGCCCATGCAGCTGGGCAGAACCCGCATATCGGAAGAAGAGAGACGCCGGCCGCCTGGAAAGGGCCTGCTTCTATTGCGGGGGTTCAGGTCACATGCTCAAGAGCTGCCCGTTAAAAGGAGGCGCCCTCTAGTTAGATTGGGAGCTCTAGAGGGCGCTCCTTCCGACAAACTCCCAGAACCTTGCCCCCTGCTTTCTGTTACTCTAATTATCGGCGGCCAAGCGCATCCCATTCAAGCACTCGTTGACTCCGGCTCTGACCGGAATCTGATCAGCTCAGCCACGGTCAGAGCATTGCAGATCCCGTGCAGATCCCACTGGCAGTCCAAGCCCTGGACGAAAGCCCCCTACCAGCCATCACTCACAAGACTCATCCACTCACTTTGAGAACATCGGGGAATCATTCTGAGGAGATTTGCCTTTTTGTGATCAATAAGTCACACGCCGCTCTGGTCCTTGGGCTTCCATGGCTAGCTCTCCATGGTCCCCAGATCGACTGGATCAAGCATGTTATCATGGGTTGGAGCCCCTCTTGTGCCACGTCGTGCCTCCGCTCCGCGCTCCCTGCACTCCCCACTCCCGTCAATCCCGAGGAAACTCCGGATATCTCCAAGGTCCCTCCGCATTATCATGATCTCAAGCAGGTTTTCAGCAAGACCCGAGCCACGTCACTTCCACCGCATCGACCCTACGACTGCCCCATTGACCTTCTCCCAGGCACCTCTCCGCCCAAGGGTCGACTGTACTCCCTGTCCCGCCAGGAGAGAGAGTCAATGAACACATACATCACAGAAACCCTCACTGCTGGAATCATCCACCCATCCTCCTCCCCTGCGGGGGCAGGATTTTTCTTTGTGAAGAAGAAGGACAATACCCTTCGTCCATGCATCGATTACAGGGGGTACACGATCCGTGAGGGTGATGAGTGGAAGACAGCTTTCAACACCCCTACGGGGCACTACGAGTATTTGGTGGTCCCCTTCGGCCTGACCAACGCCCCTGCCGTCTTCCAGTCCCTCATTAATGACGTCCTCCGCGACTTTCTTAACATCTTCGTGTTCGTTTATTTAGACGACATTTTAATTTTCTCCCAAGACCTGGAGGAACACCGGTGCCATGTTCGTCAAGTCCTCCAGAGGCTCTTGGAGAATAACCTTTACGTCAAGGCAGAGAAGTGCGAGTTCCACACCACCTCCACTACATTTCTGGGCTTTGTCATTTCCCCGTCCAGGCTGGAAATGGAACCGGCCAAGGTCAAAGCAGTCACCAACTGGCCCACGCCGGCCTCGCGACGAGACCTTCAACGGTTCCTTGGTTTTGCCAATTTTTACCGCCGCTTCATCCGAGGATACAGCACCGTCGCCGCCCCTCTGACCTCGCTAACCTCCTCCAAAACCCAGTTCTGCTGGAATAAGGAGGCGAATCAAGCCTTCACGGATCTCAAAGGAAGATTCACCTCTGCTCCTATCCTCACTATTCCCGACCCGTCTCGCCAGTTTGTAGTTGAGGCCTCCAATATTGGCGTTGGGGGAATTCTCTCCCAAAGATCCTCCCAGGACAACAAGATGCATCCGTGACAGTTTACTCCCGTCGCCTAACCCCAGCGGAGAGAAACTATGATGTTGGAGACCGAGAGCTCCTGGCCATCAAGCTAGCTCTGGAGGAGTGGAGACATTGGCTAGAGGGAACTGAGCTCCCATTTCTGGTGTGGACCGACCACAGGAATCTGGAGTACCTGCTCACCACCAAGAGACTCAACGCTCGTCAGGCTCGGTGGTCATTGTTTTTCTCCAGATTCAACTTTGTCCTGTCCTATCGGCCGGGTTCCAAAAATGCTAAGCCAGACGCTCTCTCACGTCAGTTTTCTCCCTTCCAGGACACCCAACCACACGACACCATCCTCCCGGCCCATTGTCTCGTCGCAGCCCTGGAGCTGGACATAGAGACCAGGGTTCAACAGGCTCTGGCCCAGAAGCCTGGGCCAAGCAATGTCCCACCGAATCGCCTCTTCGTCCCTCTTCATCTACGCACGCAGGTCCTGGAATGGGCCCACGGGTCCAGACTATCTTGTCACCCGGGCGCCGCCCGAACCCGCTTCATGGTCCAGCAACGTTTCTGGTGGCCCACGCTGAGAAGGGATGTGTCCAGATTCGTGGCGGCCTGCGACATCTGCGCCCGCTGTAAGAGTGACAACCGACCGGCTGCTGGTTTTTTCAGACCCCTACCGGTTCCTCAACGTCCATGGTCTCACATCTCCGTAGACTTTGTCACTGGCCTACCTTTGTCTGTAGGCAACAGCTGTATCATGACCATCATTGACCGCTTCTCCAAGTCCGTTCATCTCGTTCCACTTCCCAAGCTGCCATCTGGCAAGGAAACCGCAGAGCTACTAATCCTCCACGTGTTTCGTCTCCATGGCCTTCCCACGGACATCGTTTCAGGCCGGGGCCCGCAGTTCACCTCTCGGTTTTGGGGTTCCTTCTGTAAGCTCATTGGAGCCACTCCCAGCCTATCGTCAGGTTACCATCCCCAGTCCAACAGACAGACGGAACGGATGAATCAAGCCTTAGAGGTTTCCCTTCGTTGCATGACGATTCGGGACTCAACCAGCTGGAGCAAGCTTCTTCCATGGGTCGAATATGCCCACAACTCCTTACCTTCTGCTTCAATGGGTTTGTCCCCATTTCAGTGTTGCTCAGGCTACCAACCTCCGCTCTTCCCTGCCCAAGAATTGGAGGTGGAGACTCCCTCTGCCCAGCACCTTGTCCGCCGCTGCAAACAGACGTGGCTACGTGCAAGGCGAACCCTGCTACGAACCATCTCCTCTTACAAGAGACAGGCTGACCGCCACCGCAGCAAAGCTCCAAGATACCACGTAGGAGACAGAGTCATGCTTGCCACAAGGGACATCCCGCTAAAGACACTGTCACGCAAGCTCTCTCCTCGCTTCATTGGTCCCTTCACGATAATCAAGGTTATCAACCCATCTGCTGTCCGACTCTCACTCCCCTCTTCCATGCGACGTATTCACCCTACCTTCCACGTGTCCCAGATAAAACGCATCGTAAATTGCCCGATTTCCTTGGGTTTATAGGGAAGCGCAGCACATCAGTTCTTCGCCAGATTATTGAGTGCTCAAGCCAATTCTCTCGCGTTTCTTTTTTTGATTGTGATCACGTTACCGAACTCTTGTTTCGTTTCTCGTTTTTTCCCTGTTGTCTCACGATTCAGATTTGTTTGCCCCGCTGACGGATTTCCCGGTTTCCGACTCAACGCGCGCTCTCTCCCGACTACGGCTTCTCCTCACGTCTCGGCACGAACTCCACGCTTAGAGGTTTCCCTTCTTTCGACGCTTCGGGGCTCTCTGCTGAGTATGCTTCTCTTGTCGTCTCTGCCCGAACTCCACCTTCTGCTTTAATGGGTTTGTCCCATCGTGTGCTCTCTCGACCTCGGCTTTTCTTCACGACTTGGAGGGAGACCCCTCTCCTGGATTTGTCGGCCTCTGCCAACAACTACGTGCAAGGCAACCCTGCTACGAACCATCTCCTCTTACAAGAGACAGGCTGACCGCCACCGCAGCAAAGCTCCAAGATACCACGTAGGAGACAGAGTCATGCTTGCCACAAGGGACATCCCGCTAAAGACACTGTCACGCAAGCTCTCTCCTCGCTTCATTGGTCCCTTCACGATAATCAAGGTTATCAACCCATCTGCTGTCCGACTCTCACTCCCCTCTTCCATGCGACGTATTCACCCTACCTTCCACGTGTCCCAGATAAAACGCATCGTAAATTGCCCTGCCGTCACAACCTCATACCCTTCCCCCAGCTTTGAGCTTGTCCAGGATGACTAGAAGAGGGCATAGCACCTGGAGAGGGAACCTCATTGTCATACTGTGTCCTGGTCTTGTGCAGGATCAAAATTCTTTTAATCCTGCACAGAAAGGAACCAGCAGATGATGCTTTGGCCATCACCATCTATTGTAGAAGAACATTTTCTGTTCTCAGGGTGAAGTGGTGACCTGCCATATACTGTAATAGTTCAGCTTCTTTAAAGCTATCTAATTGCTAGGACCTTGTTACGATTGAATTTATGGTTATGGCGAACGGGGGAACTAGTGACGAGGGTTTGCAGCTATTGGAATGCTTTTTCAGTTTCATTTGTATCCACACAACCTTCTCTAGTTGTCCCTGAGAGATCTGACAGGGGTGCAGACATAGAGAAAAAGTTAGGCACAAACCTCCTTTAATAGCTAGCCACTAAGTATGGATTGCTTCCACTTCCAGGCTGATTTAGCAGCCTGTGTCTGATCTAATATCCTATGATATCCTAGTGACACTTTTTCTGGTTTGCCAGTAGTGCTTCTTTTGTGAGCTCCTCCAGCACTGAATGAAGGTGATGCAGATGATCCAGCCAAATGTAATTTAACTGAAATGTAACTGGGGCTCTGTCATTTGCCAGTAGCCATTTGTTAGGTGTAGACTTGTGTCAATGGATTGAACTTTGGTTCAGATGCCTAAAGTCATTGCAAAGTCAGGAAGCTGGACCAGTTGGACCATCGATGATGACTTCACAAAGCATTTTGGATACTTCTGTTATGGGTCATGATGTCATGCTGTACAAGATAAGGGAGCCCCGGTTTGGTGGAGAACACACGTTGGAACTGATTCACTAGCTCATTTAACTGCTCCCTGCTTGGACCAGTTCTTAACTCCTGTGGCTCAAAAAGCACAGAGGCATGGCTTAAAACATTTGGCTATTCGGCCTATGTTTTGGGAGTGGTTCTGTACACCATTTTAATGAATTTCTGAAAGCTGAATTGAATGAAAGCTGTTGCAGCTTGTAGTTCATGGGTCCCATTTGTTTGGTAATGGTGTATAGGCCCTGTCACCAAACCAGTAACTTAAAGTTAGCACTGGGTGTGAGGAAAAGGACCTTCCTGGGGTCAAAATTCTTGTGGTTGTGCTGACTGGTCATATGCTTTATGCTATTCGGCCTGTGTTTATGTCTAGGTTATTCCTTTCTACACTGTAAACATAAAACAATGCTGAAGGCATCCAAAATATGCTATTTTCTTCTTTGAACAGTCGATTGAGTTGCATCAGCTACTTCTGATCTCTAAGTCATTCATAAAGGAATCAAAGTGGTGATTTTTGAGTCTGGTAACTCAAAATTAACTTCCCCTGTGCAGCAGAGGTTTTGCTCTTTCGTTCCTGGGATGGCCTTCATGAGAATGAGTTTCATCTCCCCATATGGTACCAGTCAAAAAGTAGGTAAATTATAACAATATATCAGTTATTCTTGAGAACTGGGGCAAAACATGTTTATATTGGAAAAAGAAAACTATTGGGGAAAGAAACACTTCAACATATGCAATTCAGCATATTAAAAATTTTATGAATTAATTTTAACAGCCATTGATCAATGAATATGTCTTTATTTTATTTACATTTAATAAGTGATGTTTTAATGCATTTTTCAGCTATTTGAAAATGTGAATCCTTGTTCTGGACAGGTATAGTGGGGACCCTTTATTAAAATATAAAAATAATTATAAGTAGGATTGAAAAAACAATGTTTTAGTAATGGCTTCCTCTTTGACAAGGTGCAGTGGTATTGCAATGTATTTAATTGGTTTAAACATTCAAAATTTGTGAAGCCTGTTAAAAGTTTTTGTGAGGAAAATGGTCTTTAAATATGGGGATAGAAATGAGTCTTCAAACCTTTACAGTTTACAGTTAAAATTAGACTTTCACTCGCCCTATCATCCGGAGATCGCTAGCTCGAATCCCAGGTGGTGCTGTAACCTCTCGCAGCCGGAGGTCTAGAGAGAGCTGATTGGCCGAGCTCTCTCAGAGGGGAGGGATGAGAGGTACATAGTGCTTCCACATTAATCACGGCTCTACAGTAAATCAGCGGCGTCTGTGAGCTCGCGCAGCGGAGGGAGCGGATAGCACTGTCCTCCGAGTATGTTACGCCGCCCCCAACGGTGCGCGAGCGAGCACGTCGAAAAGATGCGGTCGGCTGGTGTCACGTGGTTCGGAGGAAACATGTGATAGTCTTCGGCCCTCCCGGCTGAGTGGTAGTAGTAGCCTTAATGTGGAGCCCCCTAGTGACGGGAAGGAATTGGACACGACTAAATTAGGGAGAAAATCGGGGAAAATCCCCCAAAAAAAATTAATAAATTTGACTTTCAATTTATGTCTCAGTGACAGTGTACCTGTACCAGGAAAAATTCCTATTATGGTGTTCGGTTTCCAGTCAATAATAATAAGAAGACCACTACTACTACGAATAATAATAATAATAATAATAATAATAATAATAATAATAAACTGCACAATGTCAAAGTGGTTGGCATTGTGGCCTCGCCCCTCCTGGGTCAAGGATACAATGCCTGCCTTTGGTCTGTCTGTGTGGAGTTTGGATGTTCTCCACATGCTTGGTGAATTTCCACTTGGTGAATTGTCACTCAATGTAATGTCACTCAATGTGATGTTACTCATATTGAGCTTGTTAAGGGCCCCATTTCATATTTTAAATAATCATTATGCTTTTTTACCGTTTGTGTCCAGCATAAACCAAATGGATTATTTGACCACAAATGGCTGGAATGTGGTTGTAAATTCATGACCTAAATAACGCTACTCACATTGACGCACAGTTTCAAACTGTGCAAACAGCAGTGTTTATTTAGTGAGTATACATTTGTGCTGTGTTGCTTTCTGTTTTCTATTATTAATGTTACATTTTGTCTGCTTTGCAAAAGTTGCCGCTCTTTGTGATCTGAATATATTATGACTGAAGTAAAGCCTGCACATGCTTTTCATGTTGCGAAAGGCAGCGTTTTGATAAAAATGGCGATGAAAATGCGTGGGTACATGAACAGCTTTATTTCAGTCATAAAGAGTGGCAACTTTTGCAAAGCGGACAAAATGTAAAATCAATAACAAAACAACAAAACACAAATTAATATACTCGCTAAATACGCTGCCATTTGCAAAGTTAAAAAGCATGCGAATGTGAGCAGCTTTGTTTCAGTCATAATATACTCGGATCATAAACAACCCAAAAAAAAAAAAAAAAAACTCATAGCATAGGGACAATATAAGGTCATTACCATATTGTTAACACCTCTGTAATAGTTCATAATAGTCAGTAGCTTAGTTTTAATTTTGCGTTATGTCGGGAGTGATTGTATAGTATTGTTATCAATTATTTAGGGCTCATTGGATCTTAAAGAGCTACAGCAACAAAGGCCATTAGTCAAGACAAGTCAAGTAGTCTTTTATCGCCACTTCTACCATATAGTTTAGTTTAGTACATAGTGAAACAAAACAACGTTTCTCCAGGACCAAGGTGCTACAAACATAAATTAACAACATACAGTAAATTAACAGAAACTAACTTGCTAACTAGGAAACCTATTTAGCTGGCTAGCTGGGACAAGACAAATTGAAATGACAACATAAATTAACAAAAAACTAACTAGCTAACTTAGATACCCAATTAGCCGACTAGCTGGGCCAAGACAGACTGACATTTTAAGTTAACAGAGAACTATCTACATTTTTATACAAAAGAGACAACATAAAGTGCATGTGCAAATGTGCAAACAAAGTGACAATGCGACAACATGACATTACAATACTTTGTGGTAATGAGGTGACGAGCTGAGGTAGTGGGAGGAGAAACAATAAACGTTCCTTGTAATTAGCAGCATAGATAAAAAATAGTTTGTGCCAATTAGCAATTGATGAATATTGTGCAAAAGAGCATTTGGGTACAATGGTTTGATAGTGTTGATCAGTGTGTTTGCGCGCATGTTGATTTATCAGTCCAGTCGCAATGTTTGAAGATAGTCGAGTTAATCTGAGTGTGTGTGTGTTTTATCAGTCCATTTTTGTTGAGGAGACAGATGGCTAGTGGAAAAAAGCTGTTACACAGTCTGGGTGTGTGTACCTGAATGCTTCGGTATCCTTTTCCTGATGGGAGAAGAGTGAAGAGTTTGTGTGATGGGGTGTCCGATCAGCCACAATGCTGGTGGCTTTGCAGATGCAACGTGTGGTGTAGATGGTCTTCAATAGAGAGAGGAGAGACCCCGATTGTCAAGGTCTGACTGTTACGACAGGCCAGACTGGCTGATGTATTTGCTGTGGGCATGTTTGAGCAGGCATAAATGCAGAAGGGTTGTTCAACAGAAAGAGTCTTTATTTAAACACAAACTAAAAAACAAACACAAACAAACAAAGGAACCAAAACAGCAAACCCAAACTAAAACTAGGGCTCAGGAAAAACACAGGAACAGGAGTTGAACACAGGGAACTGAGCGCTGACACAGGGACTAAGGAGCTGAGGAGGGATGGGGAAACATGGAGCTGGAGCTAACTAAAGACACAAAAGGGGCCAGAGACAAGACAGGATGAGACGGGAACTAGAGATGGAGACAGGAAAAGACAAGGCATGGGACAGAACACAGACTAGAGACCAGGCTAGAGACCGGACCAGGGACACAGACTAGAGACGAGGCTATAGACAGGAATAGACTGGAGGGGTTAGTGGTTTGTTGGGTTAGTAGCTATATGGAATATGGATGTAGGGACTGATGACCTAACCAGGTTAGTATCCAAGGGAGTAAGTGGCTAACCAAGTTAGTACTGACCTACGAGGGGACCGGAACACAAGAGGCAGGGCACACATGAGGCTATACCAAACTAGCGGCTAACCTACTAGCGACCAGAACCACTAGCAGTCAATCCCACTGGATCCTACTGGAGGCTAATCCTACTAGCGGCTAAGCCCTCATGTGGTTACACAAATCTAAACAGACAAGGGACACCACAGACAAAGAACTACAAAAGAAGGCCGACACTGGGGATACATGGAACAGTACGTACACAAGAGGAGACACAGCCTAACTAAACACTGAACAAGGCAGCTCCATGAATCCATCTACACACAGAATATAAGGAAAACTAATAAGAGCCCTCTTGAAAACAAATGTTACAAAACATAAACCAAATATAAATTTAAAGAAACACAAACCAAACAAAACCAAACAAAACCAAACCAAACCGAATGCCCACTTGACTGTGATAAGGATAATGCTCGACCCAGTTTACCAGAACAAACTGCTATTTATAAGATGTCTAATGAGCTACCTCGGTTCAGGTGAGCCCTCATCACCTGACCGAGGTGCCTTCTGGGAAACTGAGTCGACCAATAAAAAACTGCAAACACAAAAAAACAGACAGTGACCTCTAGTGGAGGTTCCTAACACCGATAATCTTCTCTGCTGTCCTCACTATCCGCTATAGGGTCTTGCGGTCCAATATGGCACAAGTCCCAAACCAGACAGTGATGCAGCTGCTCAGGATGCTCTTGATAGTCCCTCTACAGAAGGTGGTGAGAATCGGTGGTGGAAGCTGGGCCTTCTTCAGCATTCTTGGGAAGAAAAGACGCTGTTGGGCTTTCTTGTCCAGAAAGCTGGTGTAGGATTTTAGCTCTGGTTCAGAGGTGAACCGAATCTTTATAATGTCTTTATAATGTATATATGTCTGATATGATCCAGAAGTCGTAAAAAATGCTATATATAAAATCTGAGTGGTGAGCACAATGAAAATAATCTAATATATATGTTTAAAGGCCAAACAACAGTGTAAGTACTGTGTCAGAAACGGCAGGATTGTCAAAAGCCCGCTTTCCATCTCCAAAGAGGTAGAGTACTTAACATACATTGTATTATGCTGTACTAGTCCATAATATACAATTACATCACTTACATCACTGTGGCTCAGTTAATGTATACATCAAGGGCGGACCAATCAGCAGTCTGACAAGAATAACTTTTTTGATAATAATGATAATAAATATTATTTTTAATCTATTTTTAAGCTACATTTTTTTGGTTCACAGCTGACTGCAAGCTCTAGTACATTGATTTCATAAATGGAACACACTATAGTTTTTGTATACATAGCATAAATGTAAAACCAATATATTCAGTGGTATCTTCATTTTAGAATTCAAAAGGGTTTTGTGGCTCACAGTGTTTTCTTTTCTCTGGGAAAGGGGTCCAAATTGCTCTTTGAGTGTGTAAGTTTCCTGACCCCTGCTCTAGCTACTACTTTGTCTGTACTTTGCCTTTGTCCACCCTTGATGTACTGTACCACTGTAAACCATCTATTTAAATCATTTATATTCAGGCTAAATTCTTTGGTCTCTCCTACTGTACTATAAGAATTACACTGTTTTCAATACTTAGTTTACTATAGTACATACTAATTTAGCTTTGCTAAATCATGCATACATTCAGATAACTTTCAGTCAATTAAATAATAGTACATTTTTAAAAAACACATGTTTTCTGTGTGTGGCTAAAATAAAAATCTTTCTTTTTTATTTAACGTTAGTGAAAAAAGCATGCAACCCACATGGTGGAGGATTTTTAGATGTAAGTAAATCCCATCACATATTTTAATTTATATTGGCCTGTTTAAATGATCACTTACCATTTTATGATAGTGTTTATTTCATAGCTTACTGTATGTCATGTTTTATCCTGAAAATTTAAAAATAAAATATGTAGAAAAGTGAATTTTGAATGAAAAAGCAAATTTCCCAATATTTTGTTTAGTAATACTTTGGTTGCTTTTGTTAGATATTTAGTACTCTGCAGATTTTAAAGTCTTCGTGCTTATTCTTTTTTCACAGGATGATGGTGATGACCACACCAATGTGGGTGACCTCAATGTTTATGGAAATATCTGATGACGAAAATATTGTCATTATTTATCATATGGAATGTTTATGATTGTAAAGTGTCTTGTTTTCCATTGTAATTTGAATTCTGTTCACACTTTGTACTGTATGTACAATTTCTTAAATGAGGAAGCTAATCAGTCTTCATTTGTTGGCAATGATGCCAAGAATTTTGCATATTAGAAACTTCTGCTAAACAACAATTTTATCACAGATTATTCTGTTTTTGACGTTTTAGCAAGGTTGAGTTTTAGTTCCCTTTCAAAAGCTACACTCAATGGTGCGTGAAAACGCTATGGGAACATCTCTTTGTTGCCCGGTTGTGAAGCCTGTGCATGTCAAACCCGCCGAATACCTTCGGCTTATAACCTGTGCCAGGCATGACGTCACCGAATAAGGTGCACCTGCAGGTTATAAATAGGAGTGAACCGGAAACATCCTCAGATCTTTTTGTCTTCAGGACACTGTGTTTGCGTGTGTGTGTGCAACAGAAAAACTTTACTTACCGATAATGGAAAGCTATTAAGGCACTTCGCGCGCGGCTCGCTTTCTTTAAAGAGAAACCGCGAGCCGCAGCGCATTCCTGGGGCTCGCGTGCGTATGAGACGGGATTTCCCCCTTTCTCTCGCGCTCTCCCCGGATCAGGAAGTGTTTAGCGTCTGCTTCTTAAGCGCGCTCCGGCGCTCCTTATGAGCAGACGGAAGAGATTAAACACTTGCTTCCATGGACATAGCGCGCCGATCTGGCAGACGCGCATGAGACGGGGCGTCCCCCTTTCTCTCGCGCTCTCGCCGGATCAGGAAGTGCGCTCCGGCGCTTCTTATGAGCGGGGGAAAGAGACTTCCTCACTTGCTTCTATGGAGATAGCGTGCCGGTCGGGCAGACGCGCATAAGACGGGTTTTTCCCCTTTCTCTCGCGCTCTCCCCGGATCAGGGAGTTTTAGCGTCCGCTTCTCAAGCGTGCTCCGGCGCTTTTTGTGAAGGGACCGAATAGATTTCCTTTCTCGCCGCAAAAATAAATAAATAAAATAAATAAAATAAAATAAAAAATCCCCAAGCGCTCAAAGTTAGACGACAGGTTTCTGTCAGGTGGCCAGGGGAGTGGCCTCAACGAGGGTTCCCCCTCCCCCCTTTATTTTTTGGCGACCTCTATGACGAGTTAACTCTTTCATTGAATAAGCCTGATTCATCCCGTTTTATGATGATACCCCAGATTGAAGAGACGTTTGCGAGCTATCTCTCTCCTGGGAGCTCATCCTCCCTGAAAAAGCCTACATTGCCCACCAAGCCGTGTAGACTAACATCTTCGTTGGTGGGGAAAGCTTTTCAGGCAGCGGGTCAGGCTGGTGCTGCTCTGCACACCATGGCAGTTTTTCAGGCATACCAAGCTCACCTGCTAAGAGTTCTGAGCACTGGTGGGTCTATTGATGGCGCCTAGCCACAGATTCATTTCTCTGTGCCACCAAGCAGACGGCCCGTGCTATCGGCCGTTCTATGGCTGCCGCGGTCGCCACGGAGAGACATCTGTGATTTAATCTCACGGGCATCAAGGTCAGGGATCGTGGTTTCCTCCTTGATGCCCCCCCCCCCTCCCTCGCCTTTCGGCTGTAAACACCGCCGCCACTAGGTTCGGGAGGCGAAGCTCTACGAGCAGACCTCTTTTCGCAATCTGCCTCAAAAAGAAAAAAAGCACCGGACCTGAGGAGCATTATCTCCGCCAAAAAGGAAGTCCTGAGGTTGACGTGCCCAGGACCACGGGGGTGTCTCCCCCTGGGGAGGGACGTGTAAAAAATCCAATAGGGGATAAAGACTCCT
>JAAGKR010006185.1:0-45007 GCA_011419295.1 Clarias macrocephalus | reverse complement strand
GAAAAAAGCAGCTAAGTGAAGAAAAAAAACGAGTGGCCATCATTACTTTAAGAAATGAAGGTCAGTCAGTCCGAAAAATTGGGAAAACTTTGAAAGTGTCCCCAAGTGCAGTCACAAAAACCATCAAGCGCTACAAAGAAACTGGCTCACATGCGGACCGCCCCAGGAAAGGAAGACCAAGAGTCGCCTCTGCTGTCGAGGATAAGTTCATCCCAGTCACCAGCCTCAGAAATCGCAGGTTAACAGCAGCTCAGATCAGAGAGCAGGTCAATGCCACACAGAGTTCTAGCAGCAGACACGTCTCTAGAACAACTGTTAAGAGGAGACTGTGTGAATCAGGCCTTCATGGTAGAAGATCTGCTAGGAAACCACTGCTAAGGACAGGCAACAAGCAGAAGAGACGCGTTTGGGCTGAAGAACACAATAAAGAAAACTCGCTGAATGAGAAGGTGTGTCCAAACTTTTGGTCTCTACAGTACATTTTGTCGCCACTTTAACAGCCAACTGAATGTAACCAGATGAACCTCTAGGGTGCCTAGAACGATTTTACACAAAACTGCATTATGCAAATGGCTGTTATCTGAAACTTGCTGCTGCACATCTGCGCATGCGCCTGCACGCAATCCAGATGATGTCTGAGTTTACCAACACACGATTCTCAACATTTAAAGTATGCAACTTCTTTCCCAAATGCATAACCAGATACATAATGTGCAAAAAATCCTTTCCTTATAAACTCAATCAGGAAACATTTAATTTACAGCCGTATCAAAATATTCAGTAGGCTATATGTATTGTATTGTACTGTATATGTAACACATGACTTATAAACATTACACTTATAAACTTTACACTTCAGTAAATTAACATATGAAGCTAATCCATGGAAGCAAGGCACAATTGACACCAATTGTGGACATCATGTTCCTCACTGAAAGTCAGAAGCCCTCCTTTATTCCTGTCCGTATTTTAATTGTATTTTTTTCCGGCTCTAATGGTAGTTTAGTTTAGTTTAAAAAGTTTGGATTTTTTGTTTTTGTTTTACTAAAACCTCTAAATCTCTAAAACTAACTGCACTTTGTAATGTTTGCTAATGGTGATGTAGAAAGGCGTAATTTCTTTACCAGTTTGTTGGCGGTATGACAGTTACTCGTTTTTTTTTTTTAAGGTATCCTAGAGGAGCTGGAGCTTGAACTACTGACCTTCTGATCAGTAACTCAGTGCGATAACCCACTAAGCTAACCACTGCCCCAACTGCCCCCAAAGAAATGTAGAAAATGAATATAATTTTAAGCACAGTTCTAAAAATACATTGTGATTCCATGTGTGTCCATTCTGTTGAATGTCATTTATATTTTTTTTATAAAAGAACGTAATATGTACTTTATATAATAATGACACATGCATTACCATTTATATCATGAAAGGTGTGATTGTGCAAAATGGACAGTGCTCGAAGTCGTCATCAAGATTTAGATAATGTTCTGGTCAAAACAAGGTACATACTGTAAAAACAGTCCAATAAACTGTTTTTAATTGATAGAGTCTAAAAGGAGATACATAATGTAATGTGATGTGATTCATCCAGAAATTTGAAAAAGATTCCAAAATGATCATTGTCTTGCCTTAGCCCAGGTTAATGTGACAGAAGTGACCTTCCCGAAACCAACCTAAACCTGCCTGGAGCCCATCTGCCTTATGGGTTGACATGTTCAAGATGCTTTTTTGGTGTAACCTGATTGAAAAAAGTGGTTGTTTAAGTTACTGTGGCCTTCCTGTCAGCTTAACTTAGTCTGGCCATTATCCTCTGACCTCCTTCGACAAATAAGTCATTTCTGCAAACACAACTGCCAATCTTATTTTTGCACCATGTTCTAGAAGTTCTAAGCAATGTTATATGTGTAGATTTTAGGAGATCATTAATTTTGAATAATCAGTGTTGGGGGACATTAAATTAACTAATTACATTATAAAATTACTGTCTTCAAAAAGTAATCAGTTACATTACTGCATTACTTCCTGATAAAAGTAACTAGTTAGAGTACTTTACTTTATATTTTTAATAAAAATTATTCTACCATCATCACTCAGCGAAGTTTGGCCCATAATCTGTTAACTACTAATACCCCTATTGGCTGTAAGTACGGTTCATCACGATTCACAACGAGTTTCCATCTTTCCGTGCGTCGGTCCTCACATAGTCAAACCGCATAGGTGAGATAGGGGTATAACAGCAGGAATAACAGAGGGGGCGGGTTATCGGGGGCATTGCTTGTAGGACAACTTTCTCACACACACACACACACACACACACACACACACACACACACACACACTAATGGATTGGGAATGACTGCTGTCTGGCTCACGGATTACATAAATTGTCTGAATAACGGATTACATTTTGAAAAAGTAACTAAGTAATTGAGTACTTGAATAGTGGACCTAACGCGTTACATCAAAAAAGTAATTCGTTACACCCAACACTGTGAATAACTAATAATTATGCCTGGGTCATTATCATTGAAATCACATTTTGTATTAATACTAATGATGATGATGGTTATTATTTTTATTATTAGTAGTAGTAGTAGCAATATAGCCAAGAAAGGTGAAATACAACCAAAAATGTTACTGACATTAAAAATGGTAACAGATAACATAAAAGCATGAATTCAAAAGGACTACTGTATGTGCAAGATGTAACTACTACTACTTTAATTTAAATCTTTTCACACCACAAACCATTAACACCGATGATCAATTATATTAGTGTTGACAGAATGTTGGGTACCCCAGTATGTCTAAAAAAGCTAACAGCACAACATGTTGTATAAAATCAATGCTGGATATGATAGAAAGACACCAGAATACCAAGTGTGCCACTGTCCATTTATGAGGCCTGGCAGGCAAAGTACCCAAGGCTGCCGACATGGCCTCCAAATCCATCGTCAAATTCCTATCCGATCAAGCATCCATGGGATGCACCAGAGAAGTCTGATTAACAGAGGGCTCAGCTCACAGCACCCAAAGGATCTGCTGTCAACATCCTTGTGCCAGACACCAAAGCACACCCTTTTGAGAGTCATGCCACGAGGGGCCGAGGGGCCAGAGCTGCCCAGGCGGCACAAGGATTATGAGCATAATTCGCATGCTTGTATATCAAAACACTCATATATCAAAGCAAATTGCTCCCATTAGAAATAATGAAAAATCTGATTATTTATTGCACAACCCAAAAAAATAAATATATAAAAATAATGAATACAAAATATAAAGTAAAAATAAAACAAATTAACCTGCAACCTTAACTTTACCTTTGAAAACGTAAGACGAAATAAGACGAAATTAAAAATTACTCTCTGTGGAAAATCTTTAACATTTACACGTTTATGTATTAATAAGTATGCTATACTTTCATAATGTTCATAGGGTCATGAACTAACCAGATCCTTTCTAACAGATATTAAAAACATAGCTTTCATGTTATTGAGACAAGTAAGCACAAAGCCGTATGTCCTTAAGACATTCCAGGGTCAGAATATCTAACCTATAAAGACAGAAAAGCTAAAATCTTCCGGCATAAATGTTAAATAAGAGTCTTCTCCCTGTTCTAACCTGAGTGATAATGTTTTAAAAAAGAGAGCCTTAATATTTATTCGTTCCTTCAGTTTCTATACTGCTTATCCTGTTTAGGGGTATGGGGGGCTGGGAGCCAATAACAGGGAGCTCAGGGGGCAAGGTGGGGTTTACTCTGGATGAGGTGCCAAGTCATCGCAAGGCACAGCCACATACTATGGGCAATTTGGAAACACTGATCTACAAGGCATGTCTTTGGACTACAGAGAAAATTGAAGTACCCAGAGGAAGCCTAAAAAACACACTGAGAATGGGCAAACACGAGAGGCGAGATTCTAACCGCCAACCTCCGAAGTGTGAGACAGGAGTGCTGACTGCAGTGCCACCATGTCCCAGAGTATTAATATAAACCTGTAATTTGCTTCCTAGCCAGCATTATTATCACAGCTACTGTTATGAAAAATTAACACCTTCTGACTAACCAGAATTCGACAGTGTAGTGGTACTGTATATAAGAAATGTTCTATACAGTTGAAGCCATTAATAACTATATAGAAAACCTTTTGAGCTCATAATCTGCACTTCTATTTTAATTTAACCCAATCTATAATAAATGGGCAATTAAAAATATGCTGTAACCTTATATCTATCTATGACAGGCATTTTTTTTTTCCTGGAACGGTATCACACTGGAAAAAATAGTTTGTGCATTTAAATATAAATGGCGGATACCTCCAGTGGGAGAGAATCCGCCATCAGTCTTCACTATAGCTCAGATAAGCTATTATGAATTTGCAAGGAATTGGTCACGTTATAAATGGATCAGATGAGGAATCGACGTCTGATCACATGGCGTTTTTTCATATCAGCGGTTTAAGAGGAAGGATATTAGACGGCTTTGTATTGATTCGTTCATCCGAACCTACGGGCCCTCCTACCGTCTAATGGGCTGGAGGCTGAAACCTGCCTGGTGTGCAGATATCACTTTCACTGATGTTATTTAACCCTGTTCATTCTGTGCAGAATTAAATTTTACTACAAGTAAAAAAATATATAGTTACTTTTCAGTTATTTTTTCCAACATGACATTTCACATGATGGGTGCAATTTTGTCTTTTGAATCTGAGAGCGTTTTCCATTTTCAGAATTAGATCAGTAATGAGCATAGGGTATAAACTAGTGGTGCAGGCCAGACTGGCAGCACGGTGGCTTAGTGATTAGGGGTTCAAATGTTTTGTAGGCTAACTGATGTTTCAAAATTGCTCATAGTGTACGAGTGTGTGCGCTTGTGTATGTATGCTTGTGTATGTATAGATGATTGGATGCAAGCCAGACTTTCAACTTTGCTAGAGGACCTAGTGGCGGTATGGTGGCTTAGTGGTTAGCACTATCTCCTTGCACCTCCAGTGCAAACCATCATTGGTTTGATTCGGGTCTGTGTGCATAGGGTTAGCATGTTCTCCCCGTACTTGTTGGGTTTCCTCTCACAGTCCAAAGACATGCAGATTAGGCTAATTGGCATTACTAAATTCCCGTAGTGTGTAAATGTTGACCAGAGGCCCTATCCCGGTCATTAAAGTGGGAATAAATACAACGGTCAACCTTGGCCTCCAAAGTCGCTAGTTAGACTATGGAGGTTCTTAGATCAATGGATGGAGAGGACCTGGTGTGTTTTGTCAAAAAATGTGACCATTGAAATATTTATTTTGTATACTATGTCTCCCAGAGCTATCTTAATGAAGAAATAGCAAACAACCAATCATAGACATTTTCTCGTGCTCCTGTCATATCCTAGGGAGATATTTAGCATAACTACCAGCTGATTAATGCTAATCTGTAAATGAAATATTTAACTGACAGATCGTATTACACTCTACTTGGCCATGAAATTCACTCTTTATGTTCTAGCTAAACAAACAGTTGCTAATGAATATGATCCCTACAAGACAGGCAGTTAACCTCACCTTTATTAATTTGTCCAAGTCCTATGCTACCTATAAGCTTTGCTCTACTGAATATAATTCACTCAGAATTAGGATGAATATGTGAATAAAGCAGATAATTAATTCAGAAGATAGCTAAGATAGGTAACTTTAAATAACTGTGTGTTGATTCTGTGATTTTTTTGTACTCTGGTAACTATTACATAAAAAAGCAAAGCTATTTCTTCTTAGTCACTGTGATCAATGGCCTGTAATGCTGACTGTGATGACTTTCATGAGCACACATTCATCTGAAGCATGGAAAGCAGCAACTTCACATGACAAAAGCAATAAATGCCATCTTAAAGCTGTAACTGAGTTTTAAAATGACCCAAAAAGTCAGATATAGAGAAAAGGACCAATATGGCTTGTTCTCATTCTTCTTTTATTTAATTTATTTTTACTGATAAAGCTAATTACTTATAACTGTTAACATCATATCCGCGTTCGAATCCCGGCCAGGTTCGATTCCCGGCTCTGTATGCATGGAGTGCATGTTCTCCCCGTGCTTGGTGGGTTTCCTCCGGGTACTCCAGTTTCTCCCACAGTCCAAAGACATGTTGGTTAGGTTAATTGGCGTTCCCAAATTGGCCGTAGTGTGTGAATGAGTGTGTGTGTGTGTGCCCTGAGATAGATTGGTACCCTGTCCAGGATGTAACCCCACCTCGTGCCCTAAGTCTCCTGAGATAGGCTCCAGGCCCCCCGTGACGCTAAATACAGGATTAAGCAATATTGATGATGAATGAGTGAGTGAGTGTTAACATTGTTGGTTTTCTTTTAAAGGTGCAACATTACACAATTTTTTAAAAACTTTTTTTTTTTTTTTACGAATTTGCATTAGTCTTAGGAGGTCTCCAAAATGTATCTGGTATAGGGTTAAATCATGCATTTTGGCATGATCCCTGAAATTTCCCTTCTGTTTTATTTCACTTCTTTTAAACATCCTTTCTCAGTGTCTCCAACTTTAAATGCAAATGAGTTACTGCCCTTTAATATAAATTAATTTTATAATAAATAGCAGTATTTTAGCTCAGGATTTCAGCTTTGGAAAGCAAATGTACCGTAAATCAGTACCTCAGCAATCAGTATTGTCCAGATTAGATGACTAATAAAATTATATGACCAAGTTTGATTACAAACAGAAAACTGATTATATATATATATATATATATATATATATATATATATATATATATATATATATATATTTTTTTTTTTTTTTTTTTTTTTAAGGATTAAAAAGCGATTTTAAGCTGTTTATCATGCTGATTATGATGTTCTGATGAAATCTTGTAATGTCATTTAAATGTAGGCATTTGGTAGACGCTCTTATCCAGAGCAACTTACTGTATAAAAGTGCTTAAGTTTCCATGATTGGATAGATCTTTACACTGGGTTACTAGGTTACTAACTAAGTACTCATCAAGGAAGGAGGACGAGGAAGTCCATTCCACCACCCAGGTTCCAATACAGAAAAGAGTCCTTGAGATGGTGGGACCAGCCAAGCAGTGTTAGAGGATTGAAGGGAACGTGATGTGGTGCGGTGTGTGATTAGAGCTCAGAGGTAAGTGGGTGATGGGCCATTTTTTGCTCTGTAGGCAAGCATCAGTGTTTTGAATTTGATGGGGGCAGCTACAGGAAGCCAGTCCAGGGAGTGGAGAAGTGGTGTGGTGTGGGAGAACTTGGGAAGGTTAAAAACAAGCTGATTCTGGATCAGCTGCAGAGGACTAATGGTGGACAGAGGCAGACGTGCCAGGAGTGAGCAGTAGTCCAGTTTTAAAAGAAGGGACTGAATAAGGACCTGTCCACCATCCTGTGTGGAGAGAAATGGGCAATTGTTCTGATGTTGTACAGAATTCTTCTGATGTTGTTGTAGACAAACTGCTGCCACATTGACATTTATATGAGGGGGTATACCTCAAAAAGTTTTGAGGCTCGTTTTGTAATGTGCCAGCTGATGGCAGGACAAGGCTGCACGCACAGACACAAGGAGCACTGACCTTCATAAGTCAGTGTGCCAAAAGTCATCATCCTGTGTACACCAGGAGCTGTGCAATGTGCGTTACCTCATCTGCTATTTCATCATGGATAGCAAGAACTTGAACTTGAAATTCTGTGTGAAACTTTTTTGACATTTGTGGCATTGTGCGTCGAGAAATCGTCTGGCAGGTTTTAAAGCTTCTTTCGATGGCAAAAGCGTCTGGATCTGTGGTGCGCAAATCTCCAAACTTTTTGAAGCCTTCTCATAGTCTTCAAGGTGAACCTGTCTGGAAGTTGGAATCCGGAATTCATTTGACTGGTACGAAATATTCCACCCTCATCCAAGTAGTTTCTTCAGTCTGAGAAAGTTAGTTAGGGAACTCTAATATGTCCTCCAGGGTGGTATGTACGTATGCTCATTAGGTGGACAATAGAGAAGGTATCCACACCTCCATTTCTGACATGTTTTCATTATAACTAGAAGATAGTTTGGGGATTTTTTAAATAAACAGTACACCTGTATTTATAGGTAATGTAAACGGATGGCCTGGGGCAAAGATCCAGAATGCTGTAGTAAACATTACAGGAACGTTGAGGCAAAGTCTGCAGCATGCTGAATCCCCATATGAGTCAATTTCATATGTGACAGCACAAAAAAGGGAACAAGTGTTCATCTGTCCTGTTCTGTCATTTGCTGTCCTTTTGGTCTAGTGAGCATTTCAACCGTCATCTGAGCCACTAAAAACATAACAAAAACCCAAATATCCAGTCTATAACGGTGCGTTTCAATTTTACAAAAAGGGAAAAAGGATCAATCTACCAGGAGGAAGGCAATAGTTATGAATCACCTCATGAGTCACTGACATTTTACCGAGGGCGGAAATCTTGATGGCATTTAATGTCATATGGCGAGCAGAATAAAGCAAGTTCCATTATCATAATTCTTGAAAAGGTGACAAATAAGGCATTTCTGAATTTCAAAGACAGTCTCAAGAGTTGGACATGAAAACAGACGATGTAGGAAATAAAAGAAAGTACCTCCAGAGACTGAAGTGAATTATATTATAGGGTGAGAAAACAGCACGGATAACAGTTCTTAAGCGGAAGGAATATAGAAAGCTACTGTATATCTGGGGTTTATTTTTAGTGTACAAAAATGACATTAAAATCACTAGAGTTCATTTCTGGCTAGTGTTTTTACTACTGTTAGGTCAACCTCGTAAAACAATATTGCGACTGCTAGAACAAGGACTATACTGTACACTAAGAAGAAATTAACAAACAATATGTTCTTTTTGCGTGATCTTGGACTTGTTTGCGCATTGTTTTACAAGTGTAACATGCATGTAGTGAACAGGGCATTGGCTAGGAATTGAAAACGCTTCAAAATTTCATCTGTAACACAGAGCTAAAATCATTTGTGTCCTCTGTCAGACCGGAAGTGTATGTGAACTGCACTTTTTCTTATGCTAACTGCTAATGAGCCAATTATCAAGCAAGAAAAGAGTTGGCTCTTTAGTAACAGGCTACAAAAGTACAAATCAGTAAACCATCCCAAACTACATCTATGGTTTTCTTTTGTTAATAATGTTATTATATATAATAGTGAAGAGATCTTTTAGACATTTTTTTTTTGAAAAACATCAACAAACTTTAAGAGTTTCTGAAAGTTCCTTGTTTACTCAGATGTTTGGGTTTTGCTGTCTCTGCATGGAGCTGGCTCAGCATCTCTACTGGTCACTGTGGAGATATTTAATTGGTAGAAACCTACAGGTGAACAATATTTGACCCAGACAACGACAAAAAAAACAAACACTAGCACAAATGTATACTCTAGAGAGGACTTTGAATATGATGTTTAAATAGTATTTTTTTTTTTTTTTACAAAGTGAATCATTCTGATATTTTCACTAATGTATCAAAGAAATAATTGTATACCTAGTCAGTCAGGTTCAACAAAGTGTAGATCATTCTAAAAAGTACAAACCCAATTCCAAGAAAGTTGGGACACTGTACAAATTGTGGATAAAAACAGAATGCAATGAAGTGGAAGTTTCAAATTTCAATATTTTATTCAGAATAGAATATAGATAACATATCAAATGCTGAATGTGAGACATTTTGAAATGTCATGCCAAATATTGGCCCATTTGGATTTCATGAGAGTTACACATTCCAAAAGCTGGGACGGGTAGCAATAAGAGGCCGGAAAAGTTAAATGTACATATAAGAATCCGCTGGAGGACCAATTTGCAACTTATTAGGTCAGTTGGCAACATGATTGGGTATAAAAAGAGCCTCTCAGAGTGGCAGTGTCTCTCAAAAGTCAAAATGGGCAAAGGATCACCAATTCCCCCAATGCTGCGGGGAAAAATATTGGCGCAATATCAGAAAGGAGTTTCTAAGAGAAAATTTGCTGAGTTTGAAGTTATCAATCATCTACAGTGCATAATATCATACAAAGATTCAGAGAGTCTAGAACAATCTCTGTGAGTAAGGGTCAAGGCTGGAAGACCATACTGGATGCCCGTGATCTTCGGGCTCTTAGACAGCACTGCATCACATACAGGAATGCTACTGTAATGGAAATCACAACATGGGCTTAGGAATACTTCCAGAAAACATTGTCGGTGAACACAATCCACTGTGCCATTCTCCGTTGCCGGCTAAAAATCTATAGGTCAAAAAAGAAGCCATACCTAAACATGATCCAGAAGTGCAGGTGCAGGTGGCTCACTTACAATGGACTGTGGCAAAGTGGAAAACTGTTCTGTGGTCAGACGAATCAAAATTTGAAGTTCTTTTCGGGAAACTATGAACCCGTGTCATTCGGACTAAAGATGACAAGGACAGCCCAAGTTGTTATCAGCGCTCAGTTCAGAAGCCTGCATCTCTGATGGTAAGGGGTTGCATGAGTCTGTGTGGCATGGGCAGCTTACACATCTAGAAAGGCACCATCAATGCTGAAAGGTACAGTATATCCAAGTTCTAGAACAACATATGCTCCCATCCAGGTCGTCTCTTTTAGGGAAGTCTTTACATTTTCCAACATGACAATGCGAGACCACATACTGCATCAATTAATCATCATGGCTCCGTAGGAAAAGGATCCAGGTCCTGAAATGGCCAGCCAGTCCAGATCTTTCACACATAGAAAACATTTGGCGCATCATAAAGAGGAAGATGCGACAAAGAAGGCCTGGTACGGTTGAACAACTAGAAGCCTGTATTAGAATAATAAAGAATAAGGCAACATTCCTATTCCTAAACTTGAGCAACTTGTCTCCTCCGTCCCCAGATGTTTGCAGACGGTTATAAAAAGTAGAGGGGATTCCGCACAGTGGTAAACATTGTCCCAACTTTTTTGAGATGTGTTGATGCCATGAAATTTAAAAGCAACTTATATTTCCCTAAAAATGGTACATTTTCTCAGTTTAAACATTTGATATGTCATCTATGTTGTATTCTGAATAAAACATTGAAATTTGAAACTTCCACATCATTGCATTCTGTTTCTATTCACAATTTGTACTGTGTCCCGACTTTTTTGGAATCGGGTTTGTAAAACGATTTATTCAAATCACTTTCACTCATTCCCTCATCATTTATACCACTTTATCGTGCATACAAGGTGATGAAGGGCCTGATGCCTATACACTCACAAGCTCATTCACATACTATGGACAATTTGGAAACGCCAGTTAGCCTAATCCACTTGTCTTTGGATTGTGGGAGGACCCGGAGGAAGCCCAACAACCAGAGGGAGAACACGCAAACTCCATGCACACAGACCAGATGTAGAATCTGAACCCGGACCCTGGTGGTGGAAGGTGACAGTGCTAAGTACTTTGTGTCATATACAAATGATCCCCTTGGAATTTTAAGATTCTATTTATCAATTTTTGACAAAATGTAGTTATTCACAACTTCCTAATTCTGTGACAATGTACTAGCATACTAGTTATTTTGTTTTAGTATTTATTTATGTGTTTTTTTTTTACTTATCATTAGGTACACCACAGGTTTGCTCTATGCAGTGCAAAAACTTTGAAGCTCAATATCCAAAAAAACGCTACATAATACACGTAGAACCTTATAATTCCAAGGGAACAAAATGGTAATCTCTTAAAAATCGATAGGTCAGAAGGTGTTCTTAAAGTATTTGAAAATTTACAGGGATGTGTAAAATAAAAAACAGTATAAATCGATGATATTATTCAACAAAAAGAAAGTGAAGGAATAACCGCTGTAAGGTTATAATATTTACTATATATTTAAATACTATAAATATTTATTATATTTATAATATTTTTATAAGTTATAAGGTGTTTACACAACAAATAAGAAAAGTACAGCATGCAGTTATGCAATATATAGAAACTAAAAAAACACTTGGTAGGGGAATAAAATAATTAATTGTGGTGTAAAAATTGGCTCTTGTTATGTGGGGTCATATCACACCAGTACACTCTGTGATTTATTATTATTATTATTATTATTATTATTATTATTATTATTCCTTATATTGCCACATTTAAATGGTAAAACAATGCAGCCATGTCAGTTATATGCAGTACAGAAATTGTTTGCTTTTATAATGTGTTTCAACATGTGTGTCTGAATGTTTCCATTTCAAGCTGAGACAGCGACAGTAAGTCTGAGACTCCCATAACCATCAAGAGAGAAAAGAGCAGAGACAGCTAAACCTGACTCTTCACTTCTGCTCCTGTGTCACTTTATCTCTAACTCTTTCTGGATGTCTTTGTTTCACCATGTCCTGGAAGAAGGAAGAAAGGAAGAAAGCTAACGGAAACAAAGGTGACTTTCTCCATCTTATTCTGTATTAAAAAGATAAACAGATTACCCCACATCTCCGTCATTGTCTGTCCTGGCATGTCTCATTTCCTCATATCTCAAATTGTCTCTATTTCATAACCGTATGTCTGTATCCTAAAAGACTTGGGCCACAAGACAGGATAAAACCTGGATGTGGTGACAATTCATCACGGGTCACAGGCACACACACACTCATTTACACACTACGGACAATTTGGGAATGCCAATTAGCCTAATCTGGATGATTTTGGACTGTAGGAGGAAACCAGGTCCACCAACCATGGAGAGAGCTCCACACACACCCAAAGATGGGACTCGAACCCTCGTCTCTGGAGGCTGGTGTGCTGACCACACCACCACCGACATTCCTCTCTTTGACTCCTATTTTCACCTCGCTATCTGCCTCCTTCCATCTCTCTTTTCTCCCTCTTGTCTCCTCGTTTCACCCTGTGACTCTCTGTCTCTGATCATCTCTCTGTATTTTCTGTCAACCTGTCCACATCATTCTCTTTCAATCGTCTCTTTTCCTCTCTCCACGTGTCACTCTCACTCTCTGCCCATGTCACTCTCACTGCCTGTCTATCTGTCTGTCCCTTTTCCTTCTCTTTCTGTCTGTCTCTCTCTCTCTCTCCTGGCCTGTGTTTTGTCAATAAACAGGAATCTCATTAAAGTAGTCTGGGGAAACTCACATCAGCTCTGATGGGTGACATGGACAAGACCTCAATTAGTGTTAGAGAAAAGACCCTCCTTATTTAACTAGGTATCGCGTGTTCTGTTTGATAACAGTCTGTGGACATAAACACTGGTTGAGTTTTGAACAACATTTCACAAACTAATGAAACATGTTTGACATAGTGAGTCTTATACATATTTGAGATGAATATGCTTGAATACGCTTAAACGGACACCGTTTTGTCTCTGAGCTGTATTGGACTGTGAACTTTGTCTCTTTGAGGATTTTCCAAAATTAGGATTATTCACCATCAGGACAGCTTTACCGGACAGCCATTTTTGATCATCGTGCTCCTGATTTACTGATTTACTGAAACTTGGGAGGCCAACTAATTTCTTACTGCACTCCCACACGCACACATACATACATATATCCCGGTCTTTGGACATTTTATACATTCACTTAAATTTTTTTTACGTAATTGTAAATATTGGTATCTGGTGTACTGCAGTGTCTATTGTTTGTACAACACAAATGAGATGCGTCCATGATTTGTTCGCATCTATGAATGTTCGTAGATCCGCAGTTCGTTCGTATCTGCAGAAATTCTTAACTCAAATATACATAATATATTCAGGGATTTACTGTACTTAATGGAAGATGCAAGCAGTTTGCAAAAAATGTGGTATATTGTCAATGAGTTCTTCAATATTAGACCATTTATTGTCGTCAGTTTACCAAAATAATTTATAGTTAGAATTGTGCTTTGCCATTTTAAATTTCATTGACCAACAAAAAAAAATATTATTTTGAAAAATCAGCTCAAGTCTTTATACTGACCTATATATAGAGATCATTTTACATTTGATTTTAGTGAAAATTAATGTTAATCACTCAATCGCAGGGGGCCTGGAGCCTATCCCAGTAGACTTAGGGCACAAGGCGGGATACACCCTGGACAGAGTGCCAATCCATCGCAGGGCAAACACACATACTCACACACTCATTCACACACTACGGCCAATTTGAGAATGCCAATTGGCCTAACCTACATGTCTTTGGACTGTGGGAGGAAACCGGAGTATCCGGAGGAAACCCACCAAGCACGGAGAGAACATGCAAACTCCATGCACACAGAGACGGGAATCAAACCCGGACCCTGGAGGTGCAAGGAGACAGTGCTAACCACTACACCACTGTCCCGTCGCTGTTCATTATTAATGGATGTACAGTAAAAACTAATTTACTTAGTAATTAAAATTTTAATTGTATGACCAAATTCGATTCCAAAAACAGAATTTTAAATTTCCTTAAATGGTTGAAATAATTTTAAGCAGTTGATGTTGATTATGACATTGTTATATATGGAATAAAGCATAACCTGGTGTAATGTTATAGATAAACAATCAACCCTGCTAACACTTTGATGTTTTTTTGTCCATCGAGATTCTCAGTCATGCAGCTCAAGTTGTCTGAAAGTTGAGTCACGGCAGCTGGACTTCTTCGGACTGGTCTGAAACATTTCAGCACTCTTCCAAGTAGCTTCTTCGGTCTGAGAAATGCTGGTTGAGGATCTCTAATATATCCTCCAGGGTTATTATATCACCTGACCTGAATAGGCTCATTAGGTGGACAATAGAGAAGGTACTGTACCTCACTCCCCTTTCAGACTGAAGAAGTGTTAAGTTTAAATTGAGGGAAGAGCTGCTTGATGTGTCCGCCGTGCCTCAATACACTTACAGGCCGCCTCTGATACACTTGACAACCAGGAGAGAAAGACAGACATGCACATTGAGGATGTGTTGAATTTTCCCTGGTTTAACAGCACAAAGAGATATTTAAGTCGTTAGCCACAAGCTCTTCATCATGCACATCCGCTACATCAACATGTCATTAACAGTCATTAAGATGTTTTTTTTCCTTTTACTTCTTCCCTTTTTTTCCTCAAGCTTTTTCTTTTCCCCTTAATTTCCCCGTAACAAATCTACATTCCCTTGCTGAGAAAAAATTGCCTGTGTATTTAGGTGGTGGTCTGGTTGGTTTGGTCACATGGTGGTGGCAGCATGGTGGCGGCGGGTCCAGGAGTTTGGCGGGTCTTTGCCCTGCATTGTGATTGGGTGGAGATCTGGTATGGTCTCTATGGCCTAGGTTGCGGTTGCCTGTGTCAGATCCTTACTGAACTGATGGTTTGTCCTTTCTCAGTTCCCTGTTGCAGTTGGTGGTGATTTATGAATTTTATTAACATATTTATATGTGCAACATAAAATAAATAAATAAAAATGATGAAAATGTTCTGGTAAAAAATCAGAGGAAACAAAAGAGAGGGTAAAAATCCATATAGGAAGCGAGGGAAAAATAAGAAAACACTAACAAAAACCTGACAAGTCGCTACTTGAATGACAAGTAAAATGTTTTGAACCAACCCAAAGTAGTTCACATTCCATGACTCAGCTTCCAGATATTTATTATTTTTAAATAAAAATTTGCTCTGAATTCTTTTACTCTTCTCATATAACAATAAATCGTCACAAACGGCCTCATTGTTTCATCATCTATACCGCTTTATCCTGGATACAGGGTCATGGGGGCCTGGAGTCTATCCCAGGAGACTTAGTTAGCCTCATCTGCATGTCTTTGGACTGTGGGAAGAAACTGGAGTATGCGGATAAACCCCACGAAGCAATGGGGAGAACTTGCAAACTCCATGCACACAGAGACGGGAATCGATCCTGGACCCTGGAGGTGCAAGTGCTAACCACTAATCCACAATGCCGCCACTCAACGATTACATTTATTAAATTAAAGCACACTACTTTTTATCCATGTATAGTTAAATTTATTGGTGTTGAAAGTGCATTAGATAGATTAGTTTTTTCCTGTCATGAAATTAATCAGACCAAGAAAAAAATGCAGCTTGATATTTTAGTGAAACACCAAAAAGTCAGTAAAAAAGCTTAACATCTTCACCTTTAGAAAATAAATAAATAAATTTATTTGATATTGAAATATTAACATATTGCTACTAACACATTAATATAAACCTGGGTATTTGCAATGCAGTTAGCACTATTGTTTGCTGCTTTAGCATTAAGCAATATCACATGAGAGGGACACAACAGCACAACCTTCAGTGTAGGGCTGCAACGATTCCTCGAGTAACTCAAGTCATTCGATTACAAAAAATGATTGAGGGAAAATCTTCTGCCTCGAAGCTTCCTTTAATTAATTTTAAAAGCTTGCGTTATGCTTCGCAATTCTTTGTTTGGCGTGACACAGCGCACTTCCGGATGCAAGCCGCCAGTAAACACAGACAAAGAAGAAGCGCTTCAAAACGTCACCCACGAAAACGGAAGGAGACGCAAACAGTTAGCTGTGTATAGATTTAAGGGAGTGTTCTGTTGCGGGCTGCAAAATGGAAGGGAGCAATAAAAAAATATTAAAATTTATTTTAAAATGTGTCCTGTTTTTTTATATACTTAAAGGCATTTGAAATACCTTTTTTTTTTGGTTGTTTTTGCATCTTAGAAAATGCTTTAAAATTTGAATCTATGGCACTGTAATGCACTTAATTAATCTTAATCAACTTTAAGCTATTCCTTGTATTGTGAATAATGAGCATGTTTATTTTTGATAAAATGCTGTAAATGTTGTTTCTCTTAGATATTTTACATTACTGTTTAATTAAGCAAAAGTACACTTTATCCGATTAATCGAGTAAATTTTTGGTAGAATACTCGATTACTAAAACATTCGATAGCTACAGCCCTACTTCAGTGTGATATTGCTTTTATACAACAGTGCCACAACCACCATTTATTATCAATAGATTATGACTGGTATATTTATTTAACTGGTTATTTTGGTGGAACCAGCATAACTCAGACAGTTAGCGACCAACAGTTAGTGTAATTAACAGGGATAAAATTTGTTCTAAATGCTTATGGGTACTACAGTATATAGCCAAAAGGTGAGCAGAATAACCCATGGAGGTGGTGAATAATGCTGTAAATCTCATAAGTTTCTCTTTATCGCCACTTATCCCACTTCAGAATTGCCTCAGCTAAGTAACTGTAATGGGGTTGAATCCCAAATGGTGTAAAATGGAACGCTATAGAGTGCTTATGAAGTATTTGCCCCATTCTTGATTTTGGTTATTTTTTGCATATTTAATTGTCTCATTTAAATGATTCAGATCATCAAATAAGGAATAAATACAAAATGCAGTTTTTAATAATTTCATTTGTTATGTGGAAAAAGCTGCTCAAACGTGCTTTGCCTGCCAGGCAAATACTTTTTCAGGGCATCTTATACTGTAGTTAAACATCCCAGTGCTGTTACACTCTTTCATCACTCAAGGCCTGGCTCTTATCCAATCATATTACTTGATTGGACCTAACTGTTGTATAATATTAATTAACACCTACTAACCAATCAGAGGTTTGTTCTGGGAAGTGATTTGAGATGAATGTATGATGATTTAAGCCTGAAGGTTGCCAAATACAAAAAGGAACATCAGCTAGTGGTAAGTGGTAAAAATATGCACAAACATGCTTTTTGTACTGTTAAATAATGCAATTGAGGGAAGAAAAAAAAAAGTTACACACACACACGCCTGAGCACCTCACTTTCATTCCAAATCGTTCTTGTCAATGTCTTATAATGATCTGATCTTCCTCAGTCACTATAGCAACATTGCTGAACCTTTACAAGCAGCACCAGTGATTATAAAGCTTCACTTTATAAATTTTCTTTCCTCTACCTCCAATTGTGTCCCTGGATGCTTCACATTTTTTATGGAAGGTCTGAGTGTAGTCATGGCAATGTGTCTGTCGCAGATCAGTGTCACACAGAGACAGAGTAATGGCATGAACATCAGGAGAACAAGTTCAACGTAGCGTTGCTGAGATTTCAAGGATTTTTGACCTTTTGAATTCTTATACATAAGAGCAGTTCTCTAATTTAAACCTTATGCTTATATTATTGAGTTCATTTGAAAGATTTTGTGAAAGGCAGATATTTTACGTAATCGAAACATAATTAATCTGTACATCTGTAAGGAGAACATGTATAGTCTATATGAGGAGTCAATTAAGTCGGCTTTTTTTGTTTTCTGCAACAAGACACATCAAGACAGAGGACTGTGTTATTACATTCTTGTTGTTGTTGTGTTTTTTTTTTTGGTCATATTAACCTGACAGAAGGGAAAATATTGGCTGGTGAGGGATCGAATGTTTATAGCTGCTATAACAAAAGTGATAACAGGAAAAGTTATCGCGTTCCCATGACAGTAAACGTAACTACAAATGGATCCATGTACAGGCTGTCATTCTTTAATTCATAGACAATTGTAGTGATTGGCAGCTTGCTGTGGTATATGAGTAATAAAACTCTTCAAGACATTCCTTTATGTTGGCAAAAGCCTGACGCGATACCACAACCTAGTTCTTTATTGTTTTTCTATGTCAGCATACCCTGTCGTGTTGTATTGCTTAAAATTAATTGCATTATTAAATTTTTAAGTCATGTGGTTACACCAGGAGGCCCCGTTTTACCACAGCCTTTTCTTTTCCTGTGCTCGCTGGATATAGGAAGGACGGCCTTCCCTATTCCCCTGTTGATCGGATCAATACCAGATGACAACAGGGTTTTATCTAGTGAACAAAACAATGCAGTTAGTACTTTCCCTTAACTGAAAGCTACAGCAGTTTCAAAAGGCTCAGTTGCTTTATATGTTTTGTAGGATATGGCTACCACTTGGGAATGATGAAATTATGGTAACATATGCCTCATTGTACCTCTGAAACAGCAATGTTATTCTGTCAAAGAGACCAGTTAATCATTTTTCATTGCTACAGTTATTTTATAAAGTGTCTCTAGATGGATCATACTAACAAAGTTATCAATAAGGCATTTAGCCACGCTGACTGAAAGAAAACCAACCATCCGGCTGAAAAGTGTGGCAAGCTGTACGACATTGTGTCATCATTGAATCCAAATGATTGGAGAGAATTTCTGTTTTTGTAAAGTCCACTTCTGAAGAGAGCCCTCTTAAAAGCCTTAAGGAATCTCAGCAACTCATATGCAGCTGTTACATTAAATGTGTCAAATTACAAATTACTGTAAATTGTCTGTCTGTATTCTATTTTGAAATATAAGGGGCGTTCGAGTCAAACCGAGACTTGTGATGAAATTTCTTATGAATGAAGGCGTAGACCTTTAAAGAAGAGTTCAAGCACAGTACAGCGAGGAAAATTTGGACGGTGCGAACGTTTTAAAGAAGGCCGCATGTCTGGGAACGACAACGCAGAGACTTGGCTCGTAGAGCACTGCAGTTGGTCCTGTAAACATTCGGCTAGTGGAATAAGGCCTTGAAAATCAACAGATAATTTGTCGCTAACCTGCAGGCCCACCCGTGGACGCATCTGTCTGTGGGAACTATAGACACGATCATTCACGGACACCACTTGCACATTACAGAAATTTATTGCCAAACCTCCTGTAAAGTTCATATCTTAATCCAAACCATTTCCACATACCAGTAAAGGAGTCCAACTATGGCTCCAGTGTTTTCAGAAAACTTTCTACCTTGATGGTGGTGTCCAAGCTCTAATTAAACGATGGGATAAATACATTAATGTAAGAGGGGATTATGTACAGATGATTATTACAAGCAGTTTTTACTCTCATAACTGTGTTCTGTTATTCTGCACAATCAATTTGCCTTGAATGCTCCTCATATTGTTAATCCAGTCAGTTTCATTTAGTCATATTGAAAGTTCTCATAATTCCCATTCATTTCTTTTTAGTTTGCCTTGATCTAAAAATTTGCTTTACAAGTACAAAGGGATCCTAACATGATCATTCAGCTTTAATAATGACAAACACTTAATAATATAATATAACAATAATAAAACGAGACAAACCAAGAACCTCAATCTACCTGCTACAATCCACAATCCATACCATGCTTAATTGGAGAGCATTTAAAGCAAGAATAATGCAATGGTAAATCAAATACCTAAACCTACATTCGCTTGTATTTATGAATAATTCAATCCACATGGCTATAATGACTGTGAATAGAAAATCTTCACAGTTCAATAAACTCCAGTACTATTTTTGAGTTTTTATAGACTTTTTTTTTTTTTTACAGGATGACATATGAAAGCAAAAGTGGAGGAATATTAAAAGAGATGGGGGGAAAAAAAACAATGAGATTCAACAGCTCATTCAGAATTCAGCATTTTTCTGTTTTATTATTCTTTAGTCCTTCGTGACTTCAACGACTGCGTCTCCGCAAGGACCTAAAATAACAGAACCATCTGGATAAGGGTCACTTTCCGGCTCAGTCTCAGCAGAGGTAATTATACATGTGCCCTATAGAGAATTTGGAGTTAAAGTTAGAATTAAGACTGTGAGCAGATTTAAAGTTGGTCTGTTGAAGCACTGAAGCAAACTTGCATTATAAAAAAAAAATTATACCAAAGTAATTTTACAGCATGTACAGTTCAGGAGCAAACTCAGTAATTCTTTCCATGTGCACTAAAGTCAGGATAGCTTTGCTTAATACTGTAGATAGTTCTGTAAGTGAACACTGATGACACACCATAAATCTGTCAATAATGCTGTCATTCCTTTAATTGCTTTCAATTAATTCCATGCCTACCAGGAAAGATATAATCAGGGGTTTAAATCATTCGCTCAATATTTTTCAATTCTAAATAAAAGAACTTTCAAATGAAGTAATTGAGGCACTTAAAAGTCTTACCTAGCCATTGGTATAAAAATTCAAAAATAACATTATAATTTATTTATGACTAACAGTTTGTTAATGAGGTTTTTTTTTTATTTAGTTTTGGACTTTAGGTCAGCTTAATGTAGAATAATCTTATTTTTTATTTGAAGGGCAAAACAGACACGCAGGAACTATGATTATAAAATTTAACGACTGTCAAACAGTTATAATTTCATATACACATATATACAACTTTCATAATAACTATAATCATATATTCATTAGACAAGATTTCTTAAAGTAATTGGTACAATTCAACCATCGGGTATTAATATAAGATTGCGAAGCATTAAAACATGGATATACTGTAATATGTCCATGTGAATTTATAGAACTTAGCTTTGGAAATGTTTTCCCTACATTTTAAATGATGCGTGGTAACGTGCACAGCCTTTTTTTTTTTTGCAAAATTGTTTATAGTACTTAAGTGATCTGAGGCACTTAGTGATGACTTTATAATGGTTAATTTTAGATGCTTATTAATATTAAAGATGCTTTTATCCAGTAGAAAAATAATGCAGGCGCCAAAGAACTCATGATAAACAGTGATGTATGTTTTTGTTGTCAGTTTGAGCTTTATGGCGAATTGTAAAAGTTTATAACAACCTTTCTCACATTATTTTTTATTAAGAATACTCATACAGCCTCATACTACTAAAGCTTTATGAGTACAGGCCTTAAAAATAGGGCAATATAACGGTATTATATCAATATCGTTACTGCACTGTGGCTCTCAGTAACAAACACCTGGCTAGGTATTATTCAAAAGTACAAGACTATGCATTTTTGTTTTTCATTAATTTGTTCATTCATTCCTTAGCATTAGATGTTTTATCCTAGGGTTGATGTGGATCTGAAGTTTTTCCTCAGGAACACAGGGCATGAGGTAGGAATACACCATGCACACACACATTTCATGCATGCACACACTCATTCACATCTAGGGGTGAATCAAAGTAGTCAGACGTGTATTTTGAGAGGCGGACAACCCAAACAGACAATGTGCAAAGCTCAAAACAGACAGTAAACTGAGCTTGGGATCAAATTAGTGATGCTGAAGCAATTGGTCTACAATAACACTGCTTAATGCACGAACAATACTACACTACTCATAATTTGTCAAAATATATATTGAATCATTGTTCATTAGGGTCGGAAATCACAAGGAATTACCTGACAGGATATAATCACAATATAGGTGTCGAATAGATTTTTATTGCGATACGTTAAGTATTGCAATTTTATTAATATCCCCTTTTGTTTAAATTTTGCTTCAAATCTAAACAAACTTAGTAAAATAACCAATATGTGAATAAATTAAAGCGTGCCACCTTCAGGATTAGAGAGGAACTGCAACACCTCTAACGAAAACATATAAATTGACATTTTATTTTAAAAAATCTAATTCCTAGCACTCAGTCAACCCCACATTCTTGATACACATTATATAGTATAAAATTACATTCACTTCTAACACTTACCTCAATCAGGCTTCACAAAAATGTGCTCCTAAAGCCGGATATTAATATTCATAAGGATATGATGTTTTCAGAGTCATAACCCACTCTGTTTATTGCTTATTCCTATTTTTGTCCAACGCACTGTACAACTGTTTTAGTTTCCACTGAGTGTACATTTGTGCTTGTGCGAGGACGGATTCTCTGATGCTATTACACTTAATAACCTGCCAAACCACGTTGTCTTAACCATGACTGAAAGCAGCACGCAACTCACAGATACGACACTGCTGAAAATAATAGCAATAATAATCTCAGCAAGCTTAGCAGTATGCTCACTGTTTATAAATCATGCTGAGTGCTGGTACATGACTTCAGGATTATTGTAATGCAGAACAGCCTGGAGTCTCCTGTGTGTTGAAAGGAGATACTGATCAAAGAAAACTGATGATATTAGACCTGTCTCATCTAAAAGCATGTTGTTCACATATAAAACACTTCAAGGGTTAGCGCTCTACTATTTATGCAAACTAGTGACCTTCTTTAATCATTCTTGTGTTTTAAGGCCAAAGAAAGAACTGGTATTGCCAAGAGATTAAAAAAAACCTAGAGCATAAAAATAGTGAATTTTAATTAGAATTAGAATTTATTGACTACGATGCTTAGAATTTACGATGATTTTAAATCCCTGATATCTTAATCATATACTTTTTAAAGTGTTAATTGTATTCGACTTCAATTCATGCATATTTTTTTTCCATGTAGTGTCGCTACCCCAGTGTATAGAAACAAGATGTTTTCAGGACTACAGACATATAGGGACATTTTCAGGAACTCTTTAAAGCCGTAAAATGTTAACACCTCAGATGTCCTCAGGGCTAATTTCCTAAAGAGTTCTTATGAAAGTTGGCCTAGATTTCTTAAGGAGTCTTAAGTTTTAAAGATCTTCTGCATATTATCTGAGGGCTAGAGCTCATGCCCACTGGCACCTGACAGGCTCTGTGGTTTGATCCTGAGCTTGGGTTTCTGACTGTGCAGTTTCTGTGCATGTTTCTCTTGTGTTCACTTGATGTTTTTTTTTTTTTCAGGTTTTTCAGTTTCCTCCTACTTACTTTCCAACAAATATTCCCTAAGTGGATGGATTGGTTCTGATAAAGTGTAAATGTGTTTATAGATGTGTGCACTGATGCCCAAAGTTCTCCAGATCCACTGTGAATTAATATTTTCTTTATTTTGTACCCCTCAGAGTGCTTTCCAATTAAAATTACTTGGTGTATTTGCTGTTCTATATGAACTATGTTTTTTTCATAGACAAAATACACTCTTAGAAAAATATGAAAAATGCTGATGAGACGAACTGAGATAAATATTTGGATTGCAGCAATCATGCAAAACTTGTCTCGTTAGGCATTATGTGGAGCTGATGTTTCTTTCATTGTGAAAATGACTGTAATCCCTGTATTTCCCCAAATCTCTTGCACTTTGAAATGATAATTCAGAACTGAACAGGAGGAGGGATCATATCCAGCAAAGAAATCAACAAACAAATCCCAAGCGCTTGCACTTGCATTATAAGAGGCTCAGTGAATTTTAAATGCTTTTTTTTTTTTTTGCAAATCAGCATAAAACCAACAAAAGGATCCAGCCCTAAAATAAATTTTAAAAAATGCATTTAAATGCTTATATTAAGAACAAAGGTTTACATTAATAACTTCAGTTAGTTAATTAGTGCACTTTTTTTTTCAGACAACAGGAACAGTTATCATACTTCATCCTTGTGAACAAGAAAAGAAAACAAGAAAAAGAAGAAAAGAAGTGTGAAAAACAATTTCATGAATATTCTGTGTGCATTGTGTGATGTAAATATCAGAGCAAGTTTTCTACCCAACATTGTATACGATATGCAGCAGAATTAAAAGCAATAAAACCTGCTCGAGACAGGAGATATAATCTACAGCAGCGCCACCATGTGGTCTATTTGCTCAACCAAAAAAAATATTAAAAAAAACGAGTAAATCTTGGAGCGTTGAAAATCTGATCAATGACTTTCATATGCATGGTGAAGCAATAAAAAACAAAAGTTAAGTGTGTTTTCTATAAAGACAACACAGTTGCGCAATAGAGAGATGGACAACGCCGTACGGAGGAGCGCGCGCGCGCTATGAACACCAGAAGTCTCAGTACTCTATACAGTCTCGCATTATTTAAATCGTATTTTTAAAAAAGTTATGAATTTTTAAGACTAGGATTCAATAGTGTTAAGGGCTTTCATGTATGTTGGCATTGCTTAGACCTGCGCTCGATCGGCTTCGCAAAGTCATTAAACGGGTTGGAGGAAAATACAAAAACAAAACTTTGCGCACAAGGAAAGCGGTCCGTCTCCGTCAATAATTCAATCCAAATTTCTTATGTATATATTTTCGCTTCCTATCAGCAGAACAGTGAACAGAAAGACTTTGGATGCAGTTCAAGACGCAGTCGGAAAAGCCGCCGCAGGTAAAGAGAGAGAGAGAGAGAGAGAGAGAGAGACAAAGAGAAGAGATAGAGAGACGCGGTGATAAAGACGGACATATAACGGGACACTCGGGACACTTACCGATAGATCACCGGCGGGAAAAGGGATCATCTAGAGCAGAGGAGGAAGAAGACGAGAGGAGAGAGGGAAGCGGCTCAGGGCTGCAGTAATCCTGATAGAGGAGTGTGAGAGTGTGATCCGAGTGGCACAGGAGTCACTGAGAGAGTGAACACACACACACACACACACACACACACACACACTCACAAAATCGCATACTCTGAGGAGAGAGAGAGAGAGAGAGAGATTCAGGATAAAGAGCTCATAGGATAGTCTCATGATACTTTCATGATAAATTCTAGAGTAAACACTAATATTTCTTACATTTCCAGAGCAAGTAAGGTTTATCTCTTAATACATTATTAATACTTTATTGGCTTTTCTTAAGCAGTTTTAAGAGCTTAGAATGAAAGGATTGTTTTAAAAAGAAATCCTCAAACACCATGAAGGCATTTTTCCGAAGGTCCCGGTCAACCAGGTTGTTGTTTCACTTCTTTGTGATCCTTTACTTTAAACTGAACTATAATTATGTTAGGGCAATTTCAAGATTCCTGGCTGTTTATCTCTGGAACGCTCCATCATCAGATTGGCAAACCATTCACCCTCTTTGAAAATAAGACATTTCTTTGGAATTTTCACTTCTGGGTATGAGTAAAAAGATATGTACATGCCAGTCTGAAAAGGACAGAACAAAGAGCAGACACAGTAATGGCAAGACATTTAATTTTGTTGCATATATTTTATCATAAAACAATGGATGTCTGTTATCTTAGACAGCTGTAAGGTTCTACACAGAACTTTTTAAGGCTCGTTTAGGGTTTAGATTGATGGAATAGAGGAGAATAAAAAGAGACAGAACAGAAAGAGAAGAATAAACAGTTATAAAAAGAAGAATTAGAAAGAAGAGGTAGAATTGGAGAGAGGAGATGAATTCAAAGGGTAAGACGAAGTGAGTGAAAAAAAATAAGCATAAGCGTAAAGAAAATGAAGAAAAAAATAGAAATGGAGTAATAAATGGTGATGAATAGAAAAAAGTAAAGAAAGAACAGAGCAAGAGGGATGAGAGATTAGACAAGGACAAAATGTACAGTATAATTTGGATATTTAAGGGGGTTCTACATTAAACCTTTCCCGCAAGAGAAACCCCTCACCTTTATATTGAAGAACCAATTATTCTCTTAAAGTGTATAAGGGGAATAAAAAGAGAGAAATTAGAAAGCTTGTGACAAAGGGAGGAAAAAGTATAGAGAGACTTATAGTGGCAAAAAAATAGAGTGAGAAACAAAAAGCAAGAAAATTACAGAGGATGAGAGACTGGGCGAAAATAGAAGAACGAGGAGAAGAGAGTTAAGGAGAAAATGAGAGGAAACTGAAAAAAAATAAAGGGGAAAAAAGAAAAACTGAGTAATGGATATGATAGACTACACAAGATATGGAAAAATAAAGGGAGAGAAAAAACAGCATAAAGAGAGAAAAGATTAAATAAAGAGAAGGGAGGAATGTATAATGCAGTTTGTATAATTAAAGGGTTTTGAGTTTCTACAGAAAATGGGCTCTACAAGGGCTCTTACTCTATTGTAAGGTTCTTTATGAAACTTTTTACCTGGTCTATAGTGAGAAACAATGAGGTTTCATAAATAATAAATATTTATTAATTTATGTATTTACTTTCCTTAGCATATAAAGTGTATTATGTGAAGAGTAAGGGGGAAATTTAGAAAGTTAAGGGTTCCACCCTTTCTCAAAACATTTTTCTCATTTTCTCTTTTTATTTGTCTTTACACCCTAAGGGGAACAAGTTTGAATAAATACAGTGATAGAGAAATGCACAATAGAGAAATAAAAGGGGGGGGGAGGATAGAGTAGGAAAGGTTAGAAGAAAACTGAAGAAAGTGAGTAGGCTAATACTGTTCAAATCAAAGTGGGACTTTTTATTTTGCAGAATAACAGAACCCAGATAATTTTTTATTTCTCTGTATAATATATAAATTGTATAGATGTACTCAATACAGTCAATAGTTTAGGACTGAAATTCTTACAAATGGTTTTGTACCTGAGTAATAATATTACTCTTTTCCATTATACTGAACTTTCAGCATCATATGACTGCAGATTAATCCCTGCTATATCTATCTGATGTCACCCAAATAAAGATGGGTTGCCTGTTGAGTCTGGGTTCCCCTCAAGGGTTTTTCCTATTGTCATCTCAAGTAGTTTTTTCTTGCCAGCATTTCCTTCAGCTTGCTACCATCAAGCTAGAACATTTTCTCAGAACCCCAGAGCCATGATTGGACTGCTTGCTGCATGTCTGGAACGATGGCCTCCCAGGAACTTCCTTAATGTCACAATTTCAGGACTATACAGAGAATGGGGCAGTTACTCCCAGCTGAGTTCCTGTAATGTGCAAGTGGTGTTTGTGAATGATTGTGTATACAGTACCTATTTCCGCAAGTTATCTTTTGATTTTTAAGGATCATGTTTTGAACTTGCTTATGGGAACATTCATGGGAACGTCTGCAGTGGCCTTAGAAACACTTTAGATGGTATCGTCATTTATGGACATTTGGACAATATATGCACTATTGGAATGTTTTGTTGGATCTGATAGTCTGATTACACTGCTGTGCTTTTTTATACCTTCATTCATGAGCAATTTCATGAAATTCATGATTTAAGAACCTCGTAGAGAGAAAATAGGCCAGTAGAAAGCATGAGAGAGAAAGAACTTTTACAAAGGCTTTAATGTATTAATTTAACATATTTTAATATTTCCACCCAAAAAGTCCAAAATCACGTCATAAATATAATTTTTTTAAATTGAAATGGAAATCCATAGTCTGGTTGAAAGATGCAGTTCAGCTTCATTTTCTGGATCTTCTGCAAGAACATTTAATTATTCTTTTCTTGTATTGGGTTGGAATGTTTGAACCTTTTCCAGGAAATACCTGGTTATAAAGAGCAGTTAATCTGTTTAGTGGTGTATAGTCAGGTCCTCATGCTGTTAGTATTAATTTCTAAGCAGTTAGACAATCTTGGTTCTTTTGGCCCAATGTCTCCATCCTCCATGGGTGAGCTGTCCTTCCTATAGTTCCTGTGCTGCACTCTGCATCATCACTCTCCTGCATCACGACATCCGCTGATTCACTGCAGTTCTTTTTTGGTTTTGCTGGCAGTTTACCAATGTTCATCTTATCACTTCTTTCGGTTCACTGTGGTGTTCTGCACCTCATCAGTTTTTCTCAGTGCCTCTGTCTTCTTGCTTTGTGGGTCACCCTATGAGCTACCCAGCTGCACAACTCCATGTACAACTCTTTTATTCCCCTACTCTAAACATCTCATACTTTCAGTAATGGCAAAGATGCTGTCAAAGCTATCTCCATATTTACACTTATGTTCAGTGTCTCAAGCTCGTTATGAAAAATTGTCTGTGAAACAACATAATGTTGAGAGATCTTGCATCTCAGCAGAATGGGTTTTCTTGGGGCAGAAAGTTCTTGAAGCAGGCAGGCTCCCTCATGATTTGAATAGGGCACTACTTGTGTCACGGGGACAGGAAGAGCTATCATTCCTTTCACTGATATCAAGTCATGTCAAGATGCTATTCAGCCATATGGAGCTGGTACAGTACCCAGTTAAATGAAACATCATGTGCAAACAGCACAAGACAGTATCTTTACTCCTAAAACCATGCAAGACAATAAAGTAATGTCAAAAAAGCATAGTGCAACAACAACCAGTACACATTTTTAATGTGAATAAAATCTAAAAATGAAGAAATTATATTTGATGTTACATACTGTTTAATAGCAAAAATGCAAGTGGTCAATAGTATGTTTGTAAAAGTGTTTTAGCAGCAGTTTAAGAGTAAAATGTGCAGATGTAATGGAAAGGTGTGTGTCTGCGCGTGTCTGCGCGTGTCTGCGCGTGTCTGGGTGTGTCTGGGTGTGAGATTTTGAATTGGTGTCAGTCCAATTCTGGGATACTGAGAAGTCTTGGTGAAAGAAACTTGTGCACAGTCTGGCTGTGAGAACCTTTTCCCAGACAGCAGGAGAGTAAAGAGTTTGTTTGAGGGGTGTGTGGTCATTCACAATGCTGGATGCAGCTTGGTGTAAACGTCGGCTATGTAAGCAAGATAGACCGAGACGATCTGCTTCAGGGTCTTACAACCTGAGACAGAATCGTCTCAATAGTATGCTATACTCAATAGTATGCTAATGAATGTAGTGATGATGATGGGGTGAGAAGTGGGATTTAATCAGCCTTTACTATCCTCACCTCCACCAACTCTGCTCCTCTGTCCAGCATACACCTGATGCCATGCAGAGGAGACGGCATCTCCCCACTGCACTAAGAGGCCACGGTGTGATTGAGAATGATGGAGGAGAAAAATGTACAGGGAGAAAAAAAAAAAAAAAAAAAAAGAGAGTGAGATAAAAGGGAGATGAATTAAGCGACAGGTGGAGAGTGAAATATAGAGTGGGATAGGAATGATAAAAGAAAAAAGAAAAACACAAGGTTAAGGAAAGAAGAAAAGCAAAGAGTAATAAAGTAACAAAAAAGACAAAGAATGAATGAGAAGGTGTGTCCAAACATTTGGTCTGTACTGTAATAGAAAGTGTCATTTAACTTGCTAATATATTTAACTTGCGCGCGCGCGTGCGTGCGTGCGTGTGTGTAAGTAATTATGGTGGACTTAATGAAAACCCAAAATTCAGTGTTTCAGAAAATTAGAATATTACTTAAGACCAATAAAAAAATTATAATAATTAATTTAAAAAATGAGCACAGACAGTATGAACATGTACAGTATGGCTCTCAATACTTGTCAGGGCTCCCTTTGATTATCTATTATGTTTAGGTCGGAAGCACATTAGTACATTACTTGTGTGAGTACATGAAATGAAATCAGCATCTCCATAAAGCTGGTCAAAAGAGGGAAGCATGACGTGCTCTAAAACTTCCTGTTAGATGGCTGTGCCGACTTTGGACCTGATAAAACACAGGCTCCCCAAACCACCACTGACTGTGCAAACTTTACACTGGACCTCAAGCAACTTGGATTCTGTGCCTATCCTCTTTTCCTGCAGAATCTGGGATATTGATTACCAAATGAAATGCAAAATTAACTTTAATCTGAAAAGAGGACTTTCAACAGTCCAGTCCATTTTGTCCTTAGCCCAGGTAAGATCTATCTGACGTTGTCTCTGGCTCAAGAGTGACTTCACACAAGGAAAGTCAACCTTTTGAATTGTATTACTGAAATAAATCAACTTTTTTTTAAATATTCTAATTTATTGAGATGTACCTGTGTGTGTATATATACACACACATGCACGCACACACACAGGTTTATATATAAAATGAAGACAGATGAGCTAAAAGCTGCTATCAAACACCTCAGCCACAGGCTGACCACCTCCACTGATGCAGTGAGTCAAGCTAAAGGAGCCCCAACCATGTATTGAGTGTATAAATGAACATACTTTTCGTAAGTTGGACATTTCTATATTGTAACTTATTCTTAATTGAGCTTAGGAAATATAATATTTTGAAATACATGATTTTTCATTAGCTGTATACCATATTTATTGAAATTACAATAAAAAAGCATAAGACATTTCACTTCAACAAACCTAGAATACATGAGTTTCACTGTTAAAAATAAATAATAAAAAAAATCCCCAATATTATTTTTTGTGATGTACTGCCATATACAGTAAAAAGTTTAATCTATTATTGTATAATACTAACCTGCTTTTTGTTTTATATTATAGAACAGTTGGTAGTAGTACAATAGTATGGAAGCGATGAATAATCTGAATTGTGGGAGCAACCAGTCCACAGCGTTATGCACCTGTATGAAATTATATACAGAAACATGTATGAATATATGTATGCTGTGCATTATGACATGATTTTTTGATTATCTTACAAAAGCACACAAACAAGCAGCTGTTCATATAAATAAATAAATACATATTATATATAATATTATATAAAATGTATGTATTTATATAATTTTAGATGAATATGATTTTATATATAATGCATTTTGTGCACAGTGATGTATAATATTCTAATCTTTGCAGCTTATTTGCACTGTATAAAATTTAAAAACACAATTCAAGCATGAAAATTCAATCTTTTAAAAAAATTCCCTCCTGTCTGTACTCAAAAGTCAAACAGAGCAAAGAACACTGGGGTTTACACTACAGATAGCTTTTTTCACTAAGTTCAGCACCATTTGCCTTTGTAATGAAACACCACTATTTCTACCACAGTTCAGTCAAAAGAAAAGATGACTGGAAAGCCAGTGATCTCTGTTTTTTTGCCATTGTCACATCACTGTGAGTTAATAACAGTGTATCTGGAGAGAAAGCAGAGAAAAAGGATTTTCATATGCAATTTCATATGTGGTTGCTTCAGTAGTAATAATATATCTGCACCTGGGAGACGTGAGTGCTAAATAGTGACACTGTGGCTTGACGCTCTTCTCCATAGCACACAGGAGATTAAAGGTGAGACCAATAACATTATAAGGCTGAAAACACAGCCAAAACATTCTAACACATCACATCTCTGTAATAATAGTAATTATGTGAGAAGGCTTTCTGATTTATAATCAGTGGATTGAACATGAAAAGAAAAGATGGAAAAAGAAATGAATGGAAAGAAATATGGAGCAAGTTCATACTACTACTAATACTTAATAATAGATAGATAGATAGATAGATAGATAGATAGATAGATAGATAGATAGATAGATAGATAGATAGAGACAAACATACAGACAGACAGAGACAAAGATGCTACTAATGCTACTAATAAAAAACAGACTGATATTAGGGCAGAAAGAACAGCATATACAAAGAGAGACAGACATATTAATAGATAACCAGAGATGGAAGGTAACTGAGTATATTTACTTCATTACTGTAGTTAAATACATATTTCAGACACCCGAGTAGATTTATTAGATAATACTTTTTTTACTTTGACTCCACTACATTATACAGTAAATATCTGTACTCCTACTTACCTACATTTTTGCAATGGCTTTGTGATAAAGTATGCAAGGTTGTTATATGATTCCTGTTATCCGCTATCGTTCAAATGAGGATGGGTTCCCTGTTGAGTCTGGTTCAAGGTTTCTTCCTATTGATATCTCAGGGAGTTTTTCCTTGCCACTGTCGCGGTCACCCTTGGCTAGGTCATCAGGGTCAATCTCATTATTATCTAGCCACATTTTTCTCACTCATACACACTTCCATAAATCTTCTTTTCATTTTGTGAAGCTGCTTTGAGACAATGACCATTGTTAAAAGCGCTATATAAATAAAATTGAATTGAAGGTTTGTATGTAAAGGACTTCTTTTATTTTAAGCGAGAAATTTAACGTTTAAGTGTAATTGCATGACTTTGAGACACGCCTAATTAAAGAACAGGTGTTTGAAATGAGAAGTGGAGAACGTCTACATTTACTTGAGTATTATTTGCGATATGGAATTTCTACTTTGACTCAAGTGCAGGATTTGTGAACTTTGCCCCTCTCTGCAAGTATACAGATGTACAGAATGGCAAATGGAAAGAGAGACAGTCACAATAATATGTAGGCAGAGAGACAGATAGATGGCTAGATAGACACTACAAACAAATAAACATACAGGCAGAACAGGAAACAGATGGCCAGATAACGCAGTATAACTCAGTGGTCTTCAGTCTTACATCCACTGCCTTAAGCTACTGTAGGGATAAATCTTGTAAGGGATTTAAAACCGTGCTAGTCTGAACCAGTCAGCACAAGTTGCGGCCAGTTGGCATGGCATGTTGGCACGGAAATCTGCAAGAGTGTGCGAAGAACACACCAAGAACAGACTTCCCCCGCAATGTAAACCCTAATGCTCAAAGTAATTACACATATTAAGTACTGTTAACTTAAATAATTACAATTAGTTCAAATTAATAGACCTTGATGAGTGTTTATAACTTTTTTGGATTTATGAGTTTGTAGAAATGACACTTTTCAAGTTGTTTTCAAGATCAAATTTGATATTTTAAATAACTGTAAGTACTTAAATAACACTAACTGTCACCTTAAAGTTCCACCAACTTAAAATCTTTTAGACTAGTGATTTTGTGTCTGACATCATCAGGGTAATAGGGCACTGGTGGCTCAGTGGTAGGTGTTTCACTTGCCATGCGAAAGGCCCGGGTTCGATTCCCAACAACTGGATGAAGTGCCTGTCCCAAGCCCAGATAAAATGGGAGGGTTTCGTCAGGAAGGGCATCTGGTGTAAAAACCTGTGCCAAGCTTGTGTGTGGACCGGATTGTCTGCTGTGGCGACCCATAGCCGGGAGCAGCCGAAGGACCGACAACTAAATAAAAATTATAATTGCTATTAAATAGTATAGTTAGTATAGTAGGCTACTCAATAATCCAAATAAAGAACGATTAATATAAATGAGTACAACAAACTCAAAAACTGATAGTTCTGTTTACTTAAAATTGGAAACATCATTACTTAAAAAAAATGTATGTAACTGATTACCTCAATTTTTTTTACGTTTTGCCAACTTATTCGAGTTTACAGTGCAACATGAGTTGTAGTATATCACACGTGTTATATTAAATAGGGAATGCGTACCAACAATAACCAGTGTAGAGGTTATATTGTAGAGGAGGCGGGGCCAAGTTTTCGTGCGGATCGAATGCTCCGCTGTCGCGACCCCTCATCAGGAGCAGCTGAGAGACTAACAACATCATACTGTACTGTAGAGGAGGTAGGATCATGGGCACGATACAAGAATTAGAGAAAAATTCAATATGCGAACAGAGAAGAGATTATTGAACAGAGGAGTCAATGAATAAATGAAAACGATATTATAATATAAAATATAAATATATAAAAATATTTTTAAAAATGCTAGTGCCTGTGTTACATCAATATTTGTTTGTTTTTCCTCTTTTTCCTCTTCCTTCTTGTCTGGAAAGTCTACTCTTGGTCTCATGAGAGTTCTCATGAGAGATTGGCTCGACAAGTCGTGCAGTGTACAGTATAATTCCTCAAACGGCGCAGTTGTTAAGCGTATGATCCACCTTCTTTCGAGTTCTCATAAAAAAAATCTGTGGAAGCCAGTCGGATAATGTATCCTCCTAGTCTTTTAAGAATCGTGAAAAGCTGTGCATTGAATCCCCAGCTTTAAGAGCCTTTCTGACTGGAGGTTAACATCCCAGTCAATCGAGGGTGAAAATGGTTAGCAGTTTGAAAATCAAGGCCAATTTTTTGTTTTATACAATACGTGTCTCAGTGGTACGTGACATACAGACAGAGTGACAAAGGGTGGACAGACAAATAAACAGACTGGTTGACAGACATAGATTGACACTACAACAAGTAAAAAAGACAGAGAACAGCAAACAAAGATAGAGTGACAGACACGATGATGTGCAGACCGAGTCAGATGCATAGAGAGACACTACAACAAACAGGTAGACAGAACAGAAAACAGATAGACAGGTAACACCATGTACCTCATGGTGTTACCTCATGGCCTTCAATATTATCCACAAAGAGCTGTTGTGGTTGCCGGGTTTTTATTACAAGGGCTTACAGAAATTTTCTGTTTAAAAACTAAGCCCTAGTAATGAAACATGTAGTATCAGGTGTTCAAATTGTCCTCAGTCGCACTGGAACTCTAGAGCACATGATCAGTCTTGCTGTATGTCAATTTATATTCCGTTCAGATATTTGTGTCAAACACGACATCCTTCATCCATCAGCAACATTTAACAGAAAATGCAGAGAGCTGAACTCAGCAGTGATTCCATCATGGCCGACAGAAGTCCTCAGAGTGCAGAATACGACCTTTCGGTGTTCATTAACCGGAGAGGTCGAGCAGTGCATCTCTGCCAACTTATGCCATTCAGAAAAGATGTCAGGGTTAGGTTTGTTTTGTCTGGCTGGCAGGTTTTGTTACTGTTTCCCGTGCTGGCAAAATGATAGATGAAAAGGAGAGCGGAGATAATATTCATGTATGGGAATTACGGATGTGAGGCAAAAATGCTATGATGAAAAAGAGCTTGAATCTGAAAAGTGCTCACACTTAGATTTCACGTTAATCTACAATAACTTGCAAGCGTTTGAGCTTCCCGATTAAATTACAGCTTGTGTTACTTTACAAATTACGGGTTGTATCCCATTACACTGCTAAATTAGCATGGTAGCTGTGCAATAAAAAGGGAAACATCAGATACAAAATATGTCTTGGCTGATCCACAAACATCTGTATACATTTATTCATTTCTGATGTTCCATTTCTAATTTTTTTTAATCATGTAGAAAATCAACAAAGCATTTCATTAGACTAGGGGTGTCCACATATTTGCATATGACTTCTCATCCTAATGAATTCAAGCTGAGTCAGTAGGAACCGTGTTATTACATATCAGTCGTCTTGCAAATGTGTTCATTTATATGCAATGTCTAGACATGTGGATCACATTTCATATTACAAATCATCGCAGAAAAGACCATCACAGTCAATCAAACAAGCATTAGACATGAACTCAGCAGGGGCCAGAGTAGACATGATGTTTTGCTCTTTATTTCATGCCATGCGTTCTATTACTCTTTTTAATGAACCTTCCTTTACTTTCATTCTCTTTTTCACCTTCGATGAATGACTGTCAAACAAGCATTAGACCCGTTTGATTACTATATTAGGTACCAAATAAAGTTTGGTAGATGAGCACTTCAGGGGCCAAGAGCTGGAGTCAGCATCACAGTTGAAAATACAGATATTTACAATATATAATGAATGTATGGTGTAAATGTTAACTGATTGAGAAAGAAAGGAAGCAAGCAAGAAAGAAAGAAAATCCTAATAAGTATTTGAGGTGTAAATCTTCATAACTGATGTAAGAGGAAAGAAAAGGGAAAAAAACACAGTTTTATTGTAATAAAGGTACAATATGAATAAAAGATGAGAGTGGCACGGTGCAGTGGATACCATTTCTGTCTCACAGCTCCAGGGTCTGATCCTGAGCCCTGACTATTGAGTATGTTTGTGTGTGTGTGTGTGTGTGTGTGTGTGTGTGTGTGTGTGTGTGTGTGTGTGTGTGTGTGTGTGTGTGTGTGTGTGTGTGTGTGTGTTTCTTTTGTCCCCTTGTGTGCTTCCTGAGGTTCACTAGTTTTCTTCCTACCTTTCACCTCACAAATGCCATGTAAGCAGCTTGGCTTCTTAAAACTGTACTACTCTACTACTTTAAAGCTTCTGGGGCAGGTGTGTGAATCAAGATAATGCTTTTATAATATAGAAAGGGGGAACTTAAGTTAAACATCAGCAGTCATGATTTTATTCTGTTATTATACACCTGCTATATTCATTGAAATAAAACAGATAGTCTTCGTATTTCAGATTCTGGCATGAATGCCGAGCGTATCCCGAAAACACTGGTCATGAGATTGAAGTATAGCTCATATGGGCTGATAGTCTATCAGGCTGAGGACCCATTGTATATATAAGCCACTTTTGTACTGTAATCTTGCAGCATTAACAGCTTAACAAACCATTTAACCTCCATACATATACGGAACATAAATCTTTCCAAATCTCATATGAAATAGTAATTATTATTCACTTAAAAGCCAAGCTGAAGCTGAGTTAATGTAAAATACCACTGTGACACCTGCTAATCTGTTGGCTTTACACCTTTATCTGGTGTAAAGCAGACCCATTATAACCGTTTTACCATGTTTGATCATCATTTGTAATCACCTTCTTTTCAGTATTGAACAGGTTGGGTTGTTCATTAAGAGTCAGGAACCTCTGCAAACTTTCATGCCCATTCTCTGGAGAAAAAGAAACACAGGATCTTAACAAGCTGCCTGCATGAACAGCACATTGTTGACAAGCAGGCATACACGGGGGTAATTGGTTTCTGCCAAAACCCCAGACAAGTTAATTAATTTTAATTACTTTGCCTAGCTCGGGAAGGGTCAAGCTGAAAGAATGAATTCAGGAGGCTGGACATACAGTACATCTTATCCTTGAGGGAAAATGCCAAAATGGCAGTAGAGTATTGTGCAGTGGTCTCTCTTGGTGTGTCAAGTCAAAAGGTGCTTTTCCTCAAAGTTAGATAGATCTTTGCTGCAAAACAAAACATGGTTGGAGATTTGTTCAACTACTTCTAACTCTGAACCGAACACCTAACCCTAACTGGACAGGACAACAGGACACTCTACAATATGGTGAAACAACATGTATCCAGCGAGACCTCCCCATATCCACACGAGACATTACACCGGGCATGTTTTGCATAAACATTTAACCTGAGCAGATACTGTAAATAACTGCTAAACTAAAGCTATTGTGAAGATTAACACCACAGACAATATTCATAAACATCTCTTAGCTGCATAAGGCATTATTTTAGCCAGCTGTAGCTAACATGCTTGTGCTAAATAACATTACCGATTAGGGATACTCCGACTGATCGGTCGCCGATCATAATCGGCCGATAATTGCTTTGGGAAGTTTGATCAGCAGTCTATATAATGGCCGATATAGAAAAGCTGATCAGATGACGCAAAACTCGCGAGACAAAAATGGCTTCACTGGTCTGGCAATTCTACGTATTGTGCGAAAAAGACAATACATTAGCAATCAGCAACCTGTGTAACAAGACAATTCCATGAGGCGGGAAGCACCCAAAACATTTTAACACCACGAACCTCATCAGACATTTGAGAGAGCGGGAGAGTTCAGCAACTCAGGCGCCGCCACTCACTCAGCTGTCGGTTAGACCCCTATCTCACCTACGCGATTTTGCTCGGTGGCCGTAAGTACGGTTCATCATGATTCACCGCGGGTTTTGGTGCTGTGATTATGTTTTCAGCTTTCTGCGCAAAAAATCGAACATGTTTGTCAAACGTTTAAAATTTTTTTTTTTTTTCCCCGATTTTCTCCCTAATTTAGTCGTGTCCAATTCCTCCCCGTCACTAGGGGGCTCCCACATTAAGGCTACTACTACCACTCAGCCGGGAGGGCCGAAGACTATCATGTGTTTCCTCCGAACCACGTGACGCCAACCGACCGCATCTTTTCGAACTGCTCGCTCGCGCACCGTTGGGGGCGGCGTAACACACTTGGAGGACAGCGCTATCCGCGAGCTCACAGACGCCCCTGACTGACTGTAGAGCCGTGATTAATGTGGGAGCACCAAGTACCTCTCATCCCAGAGCTCGGCCAATCAGCTCTATCTAGACCTCCGGCTGCGAGAGGTTACAGCACCACCCGGGATTCGAACTAGCGATCTCCGGATGATAGGGCGAGCGCTTTTACCGCTGCGCCACTCGGAGAACGTAATTTTTTAAACAGGTTTTTAAACATGAAAAATTACACATTTAATTTGCCTGCGGATCTTGCAGAACTTCCGGCGACTCACGTCCCGCCTGTCTGTTATTTAATTACAATTTATACAATCTACAGGAAAGTTGTATTTGTCAAGCTCTAAGCTGTTCCTAATTACTAACCAAGCACAGGCTGCTATGTTTTAAGTTGACATATTGCACATGTTACTTGCCAATAAATAAAGTTGTCAATTCATGATATTCCTCTTCTTGTAATTTCAATACTTAATTTACTATATTATTGTTAGACATAGTTTAATAAATAATGCTACATGATAAGCCTTCGAGTAGAGCCTGTAATCGGTGATCGGTATCGGCCGGTACAGCTTCTAGTGATCGGAAATCGGTGATCGGCCCCAAAAATCCTGATCGGAGCACCGCTATTACCGATAGCAGGGTTATGAGCTAACCAAAACTGAGCCAAATATATATTAGCAACCATAATCTAAAGCTATCCAAAACGAGGTGAAATACATTAGAACATTTACAAAACATCTGTAAACTCCATAAGGCATTAGCTTAGCCACCGGGAACTAACCTGTTTGTGCTAAGCTACATAAAGCAGCATGTTAGCACGCTAAACTATGTAAGTGACATTGAAAGACAAAGGTTCACATAAACTGGCATAAGCTAGCCGAAGTGAGGAAAAATATAATATTAGCTTTATATTATCAGAATAAGAATTATATAAGACTTAAAAACTTACCCATTGCTTGAAAATCCTCTGCTGGATGTATTCACTCTGCAAAATGCTCCCGTTCGTCGTCGGAGTTGTAATCTTCGTCTGAGGAAAAGGTAAACTCTTCCTCACTGTCCAGAACATTCTGAAGAGCTTCCTCGGCTGTGGAGCGCGTGCCATCTTCCAAACGCGCAGAAAACTCACTGAATCTGTGTGGAAACTGTGTGTGTTCAAGCCGGTGTCGGGGGGCGTGGCCTCGCCTGTAGGTTACCCGGACTGTTTTCCCTGTAAATAGCGCGTGGGCGTGTCCTGTCTCAGTTCAATATCGGATAATGAAGTGAGAGAAATTCTGTGCTTCTCCTTGGTTTCACACGGATTACATAAACTGAGAATGTTTGTTGAGAATGTAACTTGAATCATTTAAAAGTAGACCCTTTAAGCTTTCTATAGATATATTTCTCATGTCTGTGTGTGCAGTATTCACGGAGTTTCAGTTCATTTTAATGACGTGTTAAAAAATTTTTCCTCGGAGACTGTGACGGCTGAAAGCGCACCCTGTTTATTTTCTTTATTTTACAAAAGCACAATGTTTTGTGGATATTGTGAGTGTTCATCAATAAAAGTAGACCCTTTACAGATTCAAATGATGTAATACGCTTATGTGTAGGATGAAAAATGACAGCATTTTAAATTCTGTAAATGGTTACCAGAAAAAAATGCAGGTGGACCCGCCGGCGGGTCCGCCGACTCCTAAGATAGAAACTCACCCAGGTAGAAATTGCTAAATCAGGTCGCACTCTACCACCTGGACAGTTCAAACAGAACTAACCAAACTTGTCTGGAGAATGGACTGTTGGAGAAGTTGAACAATATTATTTCTTTAAGTCTTTAAGGCAGGTTCGATTCCCGTCTCTGTGTGCATGGGGTTTGCATGTTCTCTCTGTGCTTGGTGGGTGAATGAGTGTGTAACTGTGCCCTGCGATGGATTGGCACCCTGTCCAGGTTGTACCCCGCCTTGTGCCCTAAGTCTCCTGGGATAGGCTCCAGGACCCCGTGACCCTGAATACAGGATTAAGCTGTATCGATGATGAGTGAGTGAGTATAGCCCCGTTTACACTGCAGGTCTCGATGCCCAGTTCTGATTTGTTGCCTATATCTGATTTTTCTGACCGTCCGTTTACACGTTCTTTCAACTATGACCCATATCCGATTCAAGTGTTTACACTTGCCATACCGTCTGAAACATCGCACATACTTAAAGGGAGATTCTTGCACTACACACTAGCCAAGATGGACGAAGGCGAAATATGCTTGATGCTAGCTCTGCGATATACGCAAAGTTGGCAAAACGGAGGAGGAGGTAAAGGACCATCATTGCAGCCTGCACATATGCTTCATTGTGTCCTCAACCATTCAGAGGAATGTCTGGGTGCGAGACGTGTCCGGGTCGCTCTCTGGTGGCTTGCAACAGGTGCGGGCTACCGCACACTGGCGCATCTGTTTGAGATGAGCAGCACGTCGGTGTGCCTGATTACGTCATTTAACCGCGAAGAAGTCGTAGTTTTAATGATGTACAGAACGCAATGCCTCAGAAAATCCGATCTGTCTGTTTACACGACAATCACATTAGCACAAATCTGATTTATATCTGATTTATTTCCACATATGAAGGAGGCCTGAAACCGATCTTGAAATATCGGAATGCATGCGCTTTTTTCCTGTTTACACGGACATAGAAAATATCCGATATGTGTCACATATGAGCAAAAAATCGGAATTGGGTCACATTTAACTGACAGTGTAAACGTAGCTTAAGTGAGTCTTTAAGGCTGTAGTCTTGCCTGTGTCTCTGGACCTCACCACTGCTTAAGCTATTAGTGAAGCTCACAGTACCAGTCAAAAGTTTAAAGTTATGGTCTTCTTTTTATGGGACTGTCCTCATGAGAGCCAGTTTCATCATAGTGTTTGATGGCTTTTGCAACTGCACTGGATGATTCGCTTCTTGGAATGTCTTGGAACTTTTCTGGTTGAACTGACCATGTCTTAAAGTTATGATGGATGATTGTAGTTTCCCTTAAGGCTCTTGTCACACTGAGTCTCGTTCCCACTATGTCTGCTTAGAATTGGATAAATGTAGTAGGCACTTTAGTCGAAACTGGTAAGGATGTGGTATTGTCTCTTAAGAACCTGACAGGGATGGAGTTTGACCCTTTTCCAGATGCAATTGAGGAATATCAATTGTGTTATTTCATTTGTGTTATTTTTAGTTTTAATGACTTGTAACAATGTAGAAAACAATGTAGAAAAAAAGAAAGGAATTAGAAGCGCTGCTACGTATTGTCTCATTCTTCTGCTGTGGCTGCTTTCACCATCCCTCAGGTTGGCACGTCTACATTTGTAACTTCTTTTCTGTTGATGGGAATGGTTTCTCACGGATATTCCAGTTTTATGCCTGTTTCTGCCCACGTAGATAATTTCACCTTCATGCTGTGGACTTGTATCTATAAACTTGCTGCTGTAGTCATAATAACTGTTCTGTAAGAATTCCAGGACTTACTCACAATGTGCTGATATTAAACATCCTTTCAAGACACTTATTCCTGCTTACCTTTTACTTTTCTACACCTGTATACCGTAACGAATTATAATCCCACTACACAATATCACACAGAAAAGGATAGGTTTCTTTTAAATCTGGTTCCTCTACTTTCTTTGATAAAGATGCGTCCTTCACAGAACGACTTCTACACATGGGAGAAGGAAAATAATTATAAGCCATTATGAAGCATTAGGCTGCGTTTTTTTACAGAAATATTCTTTTGACAAGTATTTTTACCTATATACTTCAACATCATTATGATTATCCAAGTGCCAATGGAGTCAGCTGTATGCTATCTCAATGACTAACAGCTTATAGCACTTAAACCATTTATAATAGATTGCACTGAGAAGCTTTGAGTTATTTCCCCTATTATCACATGTTTCTTGCTTCTTACCTACACATGAACAAGGAAGCATCCTTGAAAGTCTAAAGTGAAAAAATATTAATTACCTACAATATTAGAAATAAACCAAAGTTCAGGAATGCGTAAAAACAAGGTCAAAAACAAAAACTTGCCGATAATGTCAGGTTAAAAATTCTATATCTATATATACAATCTCATCAAGTGCCAATTATGTGTCTTTACATGGTGGTACTCCAGATTTCTGTTTTTGCCTGCCATTACTGAAATCCACATGCTTGTAGTGAAATTTCTTTTTAAGGTTGAGTGTGTGGCATGTTCTGATGTGCCTTTCCGCGCACCATGGTGATAAAGAGTGGATATTTAAGCACTGTAACTATCCTTTCATTTGGAACCAGTCTGTCCATTTTCCTCAGCCCTCTCTCATCAAAAAGATGTTTCTGCCATTAGATCTACTGCTGTTAACTGGATGTTGTAAATGCTAGAAACTTTTGGCCAGGAAAATCTCAGGGGAGAGAAATTTCTGAAGTGCTCAAATCAGTCCATCTGGCAAAACAAGCATGCCTTGGTCGAAGGCATGTATAATATAATATATACCGTTTGCATGGATTTATGAGTTAGCTGATTGGAGACCTGCACGCTGAGGTTTACGGATGTTAGTAAAGTCTAGATAAATAGGTATAGCTAAAATTTGCCCAGTTCCTGGCTGAGTCTATTATACCTAATTATTTTGCTGGTATATCTCTATTGGACCATATGCAGAAATGCTTACAAATCTGCTTGTGAAACGCAAACAGGGATTTTCATTGCAGATGTCAAGTACATAGAAATAATGCAATCATTACAGCATTAAGTCATAATGCAACAAATACGAGAATGTGGATGAGAAATGAACAGTGATACAATACCCAGTGTCAGCTATGAAAGCTGAGTATAACTGGTTACACGCTCTGCTAGCTTTAAAAACAGGTTTATGTTGGACGTATGACAAACATGTTTAGCCATAGGGAATGTTTCTGTGTGGTGTAGCAGAACAGCAAAACAGCAAGCAAAGACACAATAGAAAGTAGGACGCTTGAGTGGTTTAGGGTTGTTCTTTTTTTTTTTTTTTTTTTAAGCGTAAAAAAAAATAATAAATTGACTGAAGCATGGAATCACATGGCATTTAATCTTGAGAATTCAAGCTACTACTACTATTACTAATAATAATAATGATAATAATAATGAAATATAAATAAGAAATATTGTAATACAGACTAGCTTTTCTTAAAAACATTTTTAATGCCCAGAGCCCATTTGTACTGTATTTCCCACCACCTTTTGCTATTAATAACATTCTAATAGCCATGTCTCTAATCATCAGCCTAAGTATAATAATAAAAAAAGAAATCATATTTTAGTATATTATAGAATTTGGTGTGAGGTAGGAAGGAACAGAGCTTTGTTGTGATGCGAAATGATAAAGTGGAATGAACATTTACAAATAAACCACGCTCAAAGTCAACTAAGTGTATTTAAGTAATAGTACAGTATATAATACATTGATAAAGAACATTGATAAAGCGCTGGTGATGATTATCCATTACTTTAAAACCTGCTTTGTAGAACATGCATGAAAATGAAAGAGTAAAAGTAACCAGGCATCACCAGGCAAATGGCTCAGAATTCTAAATGAAACCGATAACCAACTGATATTTGGCCATCCTAAGTATCCCAAAGTATCCTGGTATAGGCTCCAGGCCTCCCATGACCCTATATTCATAATTAAGCAGTATAGATTAAGTGTGTGAGTCAGAGTGATTGTTCAATGCAATTTTATTATTTCGATCATAAGGTCGCTATCATACGTAGGTTCTTGTACAGGTAGGTCAGGATTCTGATTTACGTCAGAATGCGAATGTTCCCACATGCGGTAGCTTGTGACCATAGATTATGGTTGGAAAGGTTGGCATTAATAACAACATAGCTACCAACAAACTCAAGTTAACAGGCTATCACACGTGGCTAATGCTACAGAGCTTGTGAAAATGTACCTATTGCTGCCACTTTGTTGATGCGTCAATATTGCCAGTTTAGTGCAAACAAGTGAAACAGTAGGTGGTGGATAGTTGCTGTGGCTTGACTGCAACATAACTGATGATGGAAAATGTGATAGACCAAACATAATGGGAAATACTTAGTAAAGGTGATAAATACTTTCTGAAATGATCATACTAATCAGATTTTAAAACCCAAGCTACATGCCAGCACAGCAACTCAGCAACATGTCAATGACAATGGAAAATTAATAAAATAAAATAATTATAATAAAAAAAGTTTATTTATATATATACTGTATATATATATTCTTCTTCTTTTTTTATTATAATTCTATATATATATACACACAGTATATATATTTGTGTGTGTGTGTTAACAGGGAGGCTTCAGACCTCAAACTATTGGGGTTTTCGGATATGTCAGGTCAAACAAAAGTTATCATTACTTTAATAAAGGGTAAATTTTACCCCCTTTAAAAAATTTTTTTACCACGAATATGGGAATGAAGTTGCAAAAATATGGAACTCACAAAATGAGCTTATTATTATTGTTGGTAATAGAAACAACCGAATAAAACCATAGAAACTCGTGATTGTGTTTATTTGTGCTATTTCTTCGCCTCCGTGACCCAGTTTCTAATTTTCCGCTCAGTCGAAGTTGGTTAAAATGCAATAAAAGTTTGTTCATTATTTTGCCTATCTTGTGCTGAAAATAAAAAATATGTTACTTTTCACTGCACAATCCTGACCTTTATATTGGTTTATTTAAAAAAATTGCAAAACAAATAATGATCCTTTGATCCTGATACAACCGGTTTTACCTGCATGTTCTTGGTTATTCCACAAATCAATACATATTCCACATCTGTTGTAGAAAGCCTTGAAAAAATTTTGAAGAAACATATTCCCACTGTCTATCACGTATACATGGACGTTAACTTTTTTTTAAGACTCAAATTAGCATAAAGTGCTCAATACTACACTCCAAAGGGTTTGTTCCTTCACATTTGACCCTCTAAGGTGAGACAAATTTTGTC